>CM062271.1:902523-917523 GCA_031216635.1 Dissostichus eleginoides | reverse complement strand
CTTCTCAGATACTGCTGATATACTGCTGATATACTGATATACTGATATACTGCTGATATACTGCTGATATACTGCTGATATACTGCTGATATACTGCTGATATACTGCTGATATACTGCTGATATACCGCGCAGATACTGCCGATATACTGCCGATATACTGCCGATATACTGCTGATATACTGCTGATATACTGCTCAGATACTGCTGATATACTGCTGATATACTGCTGATATACTGCTGATATACTGCTCAGATACTGCTGATATACTGCTCAGATACTGCTGATATACTGCTGATATACTGCTGATATACTGCTGATATACTGCTCAGATACTGCTGATATACTGCTCAGATACTGCTGATATACTGCTGATATACTGCTGATATACTGCGCAGATACAGCTGATATACTGCTGATATACTGCTGATATACTGCTCAGATACTGCTGATATACTGCTGATATACTGCTGATATACTGCTGATATACTGATATACTGATATACTGATATACTGCTGATATACTGCTGATATACTGCTGATATACTGCTGATATACTGCTCAGATACTGCTGATATACTGCAGATATACTGCTGATATACTGCTGATATACTGCTGATATACTGCTCAGATACTGCTGATATACTGCTCAGATACTGCTGATATACTGCTGATATACTGCTGATATACTGCGCAGATACTGCTGATATACTGCTCAGATACTGCTCAGATACTGCTGATATACTGCTGATATACTGCTGATATACTGCTCAGATACTGCTGATATACTTCTCAGATACTGCTGATATACAGATATACTAATATACTGCTCAGATACTGGTGATATACTGCTGATTAACTACTGAGATACGTACTACGTGAGGTATAAAATAAACAAAGAGACTACAATGTGACCACAATGTGACCTACAACGTGACGTACAACGTGACCAACAACGTGACCTACAACGTGACCTACAACGTGACCAACAACGTGACCTACAACGTGACCTACAACGTGACCAACAACGTGACCAACAACGTGACCAACAACGTGACCTACAACGTGACCTGCAACGTGACCAACAACGTGACCTACAACGTGACTTTCAACGTGACCTACAACGTGACCTACAACGTGACCTACAACGTGACCTACAATGTGACCTACAACATGGCGTACAGTGTGACCTACAACGTGACAACATGACCGATAAGCTGACCTACAATGTGACCTTAAACATAAACAAAGGAACTACAACTTGACCTACGACATGACCTACAACGTGACCTACAACGTGACCTACAACGTGACCAACAACGTGACCTACAACGTGACCTACAACGTGACCAACAACGTGACCAACAACGTGACCAACAACGTGACCTACAACGTGACCAACAACGTGACCTACAACGTGACCAACAACGTGACCTACAACGTGACCAACAACGTGACCAACAACGTGACCTACAACGTGACCTACAACGTGACCTACAAGGTGACCTACAACGTGACCAACAACGTGACCAACAACGTGACCTACAACGTGACCTACAAGGTGACCTACAACGTGACCAACAACGTGACCTACAACGTGACCTACAATGTGACCAACAACGTGACCTACAACGTGACCTACAAGGTGACCTACAACGTGACCAACAACGTGACCTACAAGGTGACCTACAACGTGACCAACAACGTGACCTACAACGTGACCTACAACGTGACCAACAACGTGACTTTCAACGTGACCTAAAACGTGACATATAACAAAACCAAAAAGACTTCAACGTGACCAACAACGTGACCTACAATGTGACCTACAACGTGACGTACAACGCAACGTACAACGCGACCTACGACGCGACCTACAACGTGACCTACAACGTGACCTACAACGTGACCTACAACGTGACGTACAACGCAACGTACAACGCGACCTACGACGCGACCAACAACGTGACCTACAACGTGACCTACAACGTGACCTACAACGTGACGTACAACGCAATGTACAACGCGACCTACAACGCGACCTACAACGCGACCTACAACGTGACCTACAACATGACCTACAACGTGACGTACAACGCAACGTACAACGCGACCTACAACGCGACCTACAACGCGAACTACAACGTGACCTACAACATGACGTACAACGTGACCTACAACGTGACCTACAACGTGACCTACAACGTGATGTACAATGTGACCAACAACGTGACCTACAACGTGATGTACAACGTGACCAACAACGTGACCTACAACATGACCTACAACATGACCTACAACGTGACCAACAACGTGACCTACAATGTGACCTTAAACATAAACAAAGGAACTACAACTTGACCTACGACATGACCTACAACGTGACCGACAACGTGACCGAAAACGTGACATACAACGTGACCTACAACGTGACCGACAACGTGACCTACAACGTGACCAACAACGTGACCTAAAACGTGACATATAACAAAAACAAAGAGACTTCAACGTGACCAACAACGTGACCTAAAACATGACGTACAACGTGACCTACAACGTGACCGACAACGTGACCAACAACGTGACCTAAAACATGACGTACAACGTGACCTACAACGTGACCAACAACGTGACCAACAACGTGACCTACAACGTGACCTACAAGGTGACCTACAACGTGACCAACAACGTGACCAACAACGTGACTTTCAACGTGACCTACAACGTGACCTACAACATGACCTACAACATGACCTACAACGTGACCAACAACGTGACCAACAACGTGACCAACAACGTGACCTAAAATGTGACATATAACAAAAACAAAAAGACTTCAACGTGACCAACAACGTGACCTACAATGTGACCTACAACGTGACCTACAACGTGACGTACAACGCAACGTACAACGCGACCTACGACGCGACCTACAACGTGATGTACAACATGACCAACAACGTGACCTACAACGTGACCTACAACGTGACCTACAACGTGACCTACAACGTGACGTACAACGCAACGTACAACGCGACCTACGACGCGACCTACAACGTGATGTACAACGTGACCTACAACGTGACCTACAACGTGACCTACAACGTGACCTACAACGTGACGTACAACGCAACGTACAACGCGACCTACGACGCGACCAACAACGTGACCTACAACGTGATGTACAACGCAATGTACAACGCGACCTACAACGCGACCTACAACGCGACCTACAACGTGACCTACAACATGACCTACAACGTGACGTACAACGCAACGTACAACGCGACCTACAACGCGACCTACAACGCGAACTACAACGTGACCTACAACATGACGTACAACGTGACCTACAACGTGACCTACAACGTGACCTACAACGTGATGTACAATGTGACCAACAACGTGACCTACAACGTGATGTACAACGTGACCAACAACGTGACCTACAACATGGCGTACCGTGACGTACAACGTGACTTTCAACATGACCTACACATGACCTACAACGTGACCAACAACGTGACTACAATGTGACCTTAACATAAACAAAGGAACTACAACTTGACCTACGACATGACCTACAACGTGACCGACAACGTGACCGAAAACGTGACATACAACGTGACCTACAACGTGACCGACAACGTGACCTACAACGTGACCACAACGTGACCTAAAACGTGACATATAACAAAAACAAGAGACTTCACGTGACCAACGTGACCTAAAACATGACTACAACGTGACCTACAACGTGATGTACAACATGACCAACGTGACCTACAACGTGACCTACAACGTGATGTACAACATGACCAACAACGTGACCTCAACGTGATGTACAACATGACCAACACTGACCTACAACGTGACCTACAACGTGACGTACAACGCAACGTACAACGCGACCTACAATGCGACCTACAACGTGACCTACAATGTGACCTACAACATGACGTACAACGCAACGTACAACGCGACCTAAAACGCGACCTACAACGCGACCTACAACGTGATGTACAACATGACCAACAACGTGACCAACAACGTGACCAACAACGTGACCTACAACGTGAGGTACAACGCAACGTACAACGCGACCTACAATGCGACCTACAACGCGACCTACAACGTGACCTACAACATGACGTACAACGCAACGTACAACGCGACCTAAAACGCGACCTACAACGCGACCTACAACGTGATGTACAACGTGACCAACAACGTGACCTACAACGTGACCTACAATGTGATGTACAACGTGACCAACAACGTGACCAACAACGTGACCTACAATGTGACCTACAACGTGATGTACAACATGACCAACAACGTGACCTACAACGTGACCTACAACGTGACCTACAACGTGACCTACAACGTGACGTACAACGCAACGTACAACGCGACCTACGACGCGACCTACAATGTGATGTACAACGTGATGTACAACGTGACCAACAACGTGACCTACAACGTGACCTACAACGTGACCTACAACGTGACCTACAACGTGACGTACAACGCAACGTACAACGCGACCTACGACGCGACCTACAATGTGATGTACAACTTGACCAACAACGTGACCTACAACGTGATGTACAACGCAATGTACAACGCGACCTACAACGCGACCTACAACGCGACCTACAACGTGACCTACAACGCGACCTACAACGTGATGTACAACGTGACCAACAACGTGACCAACAACGTGACCTACAATGTGACCTACAACGTGATGTACAACATGACCAACAACGTGACCTACAATGTGACCTACAACGTGACCTACAACGTGATGTACAACGTGACCAACAACGTGACCAACAACGTGACCTACAATGTGACCTACAACGTGATGTACAACATGACCAACAACGTGACCTACAACGTGACCTACAACGTGACCTACAACGTGACCTACAACGTGACGTACAACGCAACGTACAACGCGACCTACGACGCGACCTACAATGTGATGTACAACTTGACCAACAACGTGACCTACAACGTGATGTACAACGCAATGTACAACGCGACCTACAACGCGACCTACAACGCGACCTACAACGTGACCTACAACATGACCTACAACGTGACGTACAACGCAACGTACAACGCGACCTACAACGCGACCTACAACGCGACCTACAACGTGACCTACAACATGACGTACAACGTGACCTACAACGTGACCTACAACGTGACCTACAACGTGATGTACAATGTGACCAACAACGTGACCTACAACGTGATGTACAACGTGACCAACAACGTGACCTACAACATGGCGTACAGCGTGACGTACAACGTGACTTTCAACATGACCTACAACATGACCTACAACGTGACCAACAACGTGACCTACAATGTGACCTTAAACATAAACAAAGGAACTACAACTTGACCTACGACATGACCTACAACGTGACCGACAACGTGACCGAAAACGTGACATACAACGTGACCTACAACGTGACCGACAACGTGACCTACAACGTGACCAACAACGTGACCTAAAACGTGACATATAAGAAAAACAAAGAGACTTCAACGTGACCAACAACGTGACCTAAAACATGACGTACAACGTGATCCTACAACGTGATGTACAACATGACCAACAACGTGACCTACAACGTGACCTACAACGTGATGTACAACATGACCAACAACGTGACCTACAACGTGATGTACAACATGACCAACAACGTGACCTACAACGTGACCTACAACGTGACCTACAACGTGACGTACAACGCAACGTACAACGCGACCTACAATGCGACCTACAACGTGACCTACAATGTGACCTACAACATGACGTACAACGCAACGTACAACGCGACCTAAAACGCGACCTACAACGCGACCTACAACGTGATGTACATCATGACCAACAACGTGACCAACAACGTGACCAACAACGTGACCTACAACGTGAGGTACAACGCAACGTACAACGCGACCTACAATGCGACCTACAACGCGACCTACAACGTGACCTACAACATGACGTCCAACGCAACGTACAACGCGACCTAAAACGCGACCTACAACGCGACCTACAACGTGATGTACAACGTGACCAACAACGTGACCTACAACGTGACCAACAACGTGACCAACAACGTGACCAACAACGTGACCTACAACGTGACCAACAACGTGACCAACAACGTGACCAACAACGTGACCTACAACGTGACCAACAACGTGACCAACAACGTGACCTACAACGTGACGTACAACGTGACCTACAACGTGACCTACAATGTGACGTACAACGTGACCAACAACGTGACCAACAACGTGACCAACAACGTGACCTACAACGTGACCAACAACGTGACCAACAACGTGACCTACAACGTGACCTACAACGTGACCAACAACGTGACCAACAACGTGACCTACAACGTGACCAACAACGTGACCAACAACGTGACCTACAACGTGACCTACAACGTGACCAACAACGTGACCAACAACGTGACCAACAACGTGACCTACAACGTGACCTACAACGTGACGTTCAACGTGACCTACAACGTGACCTACAATGTGACGTACAACGTGACCAACAACGTGACCTACAACGTGACCAACAACGTGACCTACAACGCGACCAACAACGTGACCTACAACGTGACCTACAACGTGACCGAGATGGGGATAAACGATGACTGTGTTGAGCTAACAGAGGGTCTGGGACTGGGTCTTAATTAACTTCATTTCTTCTTCTCTTGTTTGTGTGTTGTGACTCTGGTCTTCTTCTTCTCTCCTCTCGGTGTCCTCCTCACACTGCAGGATCTGCCCGGTGTCTTGAGAGCCGGCCCTGATTGGTCTGCTGTTTTCTGCTCTGGTAAAACAGGCTTTTCTCTTTCTTTTCCACACAAGTTTTCTTGAGTTACCCTGAAAGCGTTCTGTAGTCTGATATCAGATAACCTCTGAGTCACACATACATTCAAACGTAACTGTGCCCGTCAGGAAGGAGAGGGCACCTTTAATCGAGCGAAGCTTCTGAACGTGGGCTACGCCGAGGCTCTGAAGGACTACGACTATGACTGCTTCGTGTTCAGCGACGTGGACCTGATCCCCATGGACGACAGAAACACCTACAGCTGCTTCAGCCAGCCTAGACACCTGTCCGTGGCCGTGGACAAGTTCAGATTCAGGTGAGAACACACGCCTGAGACACACAGGAAACACCTGAGGCACATTTTAAAATGAGATAAACTGAGACATTCAGTGTGTCTGCAGGTTACCCTACACTCAGTGCTTTGGAGGCGTGTCCTCGATGAACAAAGAGCAGTTCCTGAAGATCAATGGCTTCCCAAACAACTACTGGGGCTGGGGGGTGAGGACGACGACTCTTTAGGAGGTCAGCACACACACACACACACACACACACACACACACACACACACCACACACACACACACACACACACCTCAATAAGTGCTATAATGTGCTGCTGTCTGCAGGTTCTCTTATAAAGGAATGAGCATCTCCCGGCCGAGTGGCGAGATCGGGAAGTATCGGATGATCCGGCACAACAGAGACAAGAAGAACGAGCCCAACCCTCAGAGGTAACCTTCAATATTTAAATAAAGATTATTAATATATATGTAACACATGGGTGGGAGGGTTACTTCCCTAATAATCTCAGGGATGTCTAAAGTTATTGCACTTTGTTAGAAACACCTAACGGATAACACCTGCAGTCGTTTCCTTGTGACTTTTGGACAGGACGTGGTCATCTTCGACCCTGAAACGTAACGTCCTCCTGTTGTCAGCAGTGAGGCTCTTCCCACGGCCTCCCCAACCTACAAACAGCTTTCTATTCCCGAGCCGTGAGCATCCTGCAAACAGAAGAAGCCCCTGCAGACAACCTCGACTGGGAATAGCCAGGTCTTCCAACCTCTGTCTCTGCACTGATGGACCAGGTCCTGGTACTTTGTGGCTTTCCTTCCCACGGGACCGTCAGCTTAATAAGGAAGATCTCCTTTTCCTCCTCAGACTATATGAGCATGTCGGGCCTCAGGGATGTTTGGACGATTCGGGGAAAGTGTAGTTTCCTTCCCAGGTCCACCCTCACCTGATCCTGAGTCTTGTTTCATATTGGTCTGACGCTTTTTCGTCTGTCCTGCTTCAAGATCCCAGCCCGTGCCCTGAGGACCTCGTCATGACGCCATATCTTCCCTGTTCTCCAAAGGGCCTCTCACTCACCTCTCACATAACTTGCAGAGTTTGCAGGCTTGGTGTCAGGGGGCTTTACAGTTTATACAGAATACCACACCCTCTGACCCTCACATTTGTTGGCGTTGACAGGGTGTCGTACACTACTAACTTGGGGCCACTTCAGCAGGTCCCACTTGCTTTCCTTCAGAAGCCCTTGTCCTTCGCCCTTCCTCCTCCATGTGACGGACCTCGGCTTGAATCATGTCACCCCTTTGCCATGGCTTCTCTCCCCCCAAATCTGGAAGTGGGTGGGTCCGAGTCCTTGTCTCCCATGCAGGGCTTCAGTCCCTTCAGAGAGCTTTCCTCAGGTCTCCCTGATGTTACTGCTGCCCACTTACGTCCTGATCTCATCACTGAGGATAGGGGTAGCAGTAACTGGCCAGACCTGATGTAAAGCCCTACCTAGTCGGTTTACTCGACTCCTACCATGGTCAGGTACCACATGAGTCGAGGTAGCTGGAAGAGACATGCCTTGAATCATCCTGGTTCGTCTGAACCCTGTATCTTCCTCAGCCACTCGTCTGTCTCTCTGTCCTGGATGCATTGATTCTGTCCATTAGAGAAGCATCCGATCACCTCCCTAAGCATTATATTGGGTTTTCCTCCGTAGATGGTATGCCCTCCCCCTGGACTTGGAGCTGGAACCTGTTGGTCACTTTTCTGATCATCACACTTCTTGACTTCTTTGGCCTGAACTTCCCTTCTTGCTCATGTTGACATCACCAAGTGACTTCAGGATCCACATTGCATGTACATGGATGTGGTTGTAATGCAGGGGTCTTCTATAAAGCCTCTTATTGGAGGTTGGCTTCTCCCAGCTTCAGAAAGTTTACCTGAATGGGTTTTTTATAAACTGAGCCCGCTTGGCTTCCTAACCTAATTGATGAATAGTTTCACCGTATCAGAAATCTAATAGTCGAAACCAAAACCAATTACAATTCCCCGATTCTTCGTACCTGATGGTGTCTTTATGACCTCAGCAGTTTTAACAGTGTTTTACAGTCCGCTCCCAGCTTCTGTCCGGAAGTTAGACATCATAATTCCCTCTTTTTTCTCAACAATCACTACATGTTACTAGATTACATTGAACACATCATGGTAACGTTGTACTTTACCTTCAACCAAAAGGCTCTTTTACTGGAAGGAGCCTGAACCCACTGCGATGTGGAACCTCTGTTAGCTGTTAGCTCTGTTTCTTAGCCTACGGTTGCTACCTGTGTTATCTCTTTGAGACGGTCCCCCTTAATAAATAATCTGTGTCCCCTCCAGGTTTAGCCGGATCGCTCACACGCTAAAGACCATGTCCTCAGACGGGATCTCGTCCCTCTCTTATTCGCTGGTGAAGAAGGAGAAGCTGGACCTCTACACCCGGATTCATGTGGACGTGGGGGGGCCTTAGGTCAGCTGACCAACGTGGGGGAGGGGCCCCGAGGACTGGGCTCTGATTGGATGCTGCTGTGACACTTCCTGAACAATGATCTCCTCTCAGGAAAGACCTCACAAAGCATGGACTCTTTTTATTGATGGTGTTAGTTGTGATTGATCTGGGCATCCTGTTGGTTCTAAATTCAGATCAAAATGCAGAAGTAGTTTGAATCCCGCGAGGAAACACATGATGCCGCGATCAGAGTCGAATGCCTCCCGTGTGAATTCACAAAACTATTTTTTTATTTTGATCTGTTTTTACATAACGGAGGATTGAAACAGCAGAAACAAAATCTGTCCACACGTGTTTGCTGTGTTGTGAATAAATACACTTTTATTGTACGTTAATAAGTCCACAGGGCGAGAAATAAAAACATGAAGACATGAACCCGGAGTCCTTTATTCCCTCATATATGATAATGTTATATAACTCCTAGTTCTCCGGCGCTAGCTTCCACATTGCTGTATATGTGCTGGAACTTCCTGTTAACTCATAGCTGCGATCACTGAGCATCGCGTCGCCTCAGTTTGGGGTTTGGTGAGTTCAGGAGCTCCAACGATAGTCCATGAGTTTCCTTTAGTGAATCCTCCTGAGGGCCAGCCGCTCTGAGGTAACGTCATGTTTTCATCCTATTCCCAGTTTATTCTTTAAGGTGATTGTTAGAGCCAGTCTTTAGTTTTTATAAAAAAGGCCACCTAATCGTGACGTCTGTCAACAGAGTATAAAGACTACAATTCCCACAATGCCTCCTCTAAAGAGACAGAGAGGGTCAGAAAGACGCCGTAGAGACACCGTTTTTAACCGTTCAATCACCCTTTAAGTTACCAGGTTATACAGAAAGCAAGAAAGAATACCTAAGTTGGTTATTCTTTTATCTGAGTTTTGCCTCTTTCCTTTGACCTGTTTTCTTTGTTACCTGTGTGAAAAGTTTTTTATTTTATTTTGAGGAACCATCGCACAATATCCTCCAAACCATCGGAGGCCAGGCATCAGCTGTGAGTAACACAAAGATACAGGAAAGAAAGCGAGTTAGAAATGTCTGTGTAAGGGGTGAGGAACCTTTTTCCTCTCAAGGGCCATCTCCATGTTTTCAGCATCCTCCGAGGGCCGTACAAACGATTGACCTCTGCTTCAAAACACTCAAACCACAGCCCATTCATTTGGCCTCTCTTTCATGCTGAGCAAAGAAACAGCAACCTCTCAATCCAGAGATCTCACCATGACTCACGCATGCATGCACGTGCACGGTGTGGCATGCGTGCACGTGCACGGTGTGGCATGCGTGCACGTGCACAGTGTGGCATGCGTGCACGTGCACGGTGTGGCATGACCACCAAAACAGAAAGATATGGACACAAGATGTGTTTAGTTTCCTATCCATGTGGACATGATTTAAGTGGGGGGGGGGGACCTAACCTCCTCTAGGGGGTCCTCACCTTCTCTAGGGGGGACCTAACCTCCTCTAGGGGGTCCTCACCTCCTCTAGGGGGGACCTAACCTCCTCTAGGGGGGTCCTAACCTCCTCTAGGGGGTCCCTCACCTCCTCTAGGGGGGTCCTCACCTCCTCTAGGGGGTCCTCACCTCCTCTAGGGGGGACCTAACCTCCTCTAGGGGGTCCTCACCTCCTCTAGGGGGACCTAACCTCCTCTAGGGGGGTCCTCACCTCCTCTAGGGGGGACCTCACCTCCTCTAGGGGGTCCTCACCTCCTCTAGGGGGACCTAACCTCCTCTAGGGGGTCCTAACCTTCTCTAGGGGGGACCTAACCTCCTCTAGGGGGGTCCTCACCTCCTCTAGGGGGTCCGGGGGCATGCTCCTTGTTGAAGGTGAAAGCATGAATCTGGTGCACTCAGAGCAACATGGAGAGATCTCTGGATTCATCTCAGATGGAACAGAACTGAAGCAGATTTTCTTTGTGGCTATTTTACAGATCTCTCATTTCAAACTCTATTCTTGTTTATTAATAACACTTTTTTAACAGTCAGATAGTATTTTATACCTGTTTACTTATTCTCTTATTTTTTTATAACTATAATGATCATATAAAGATGTGCCTTTACCTACGTGCTACGCCATGAATGCAATAAATCATCCCCTCGTGGGGGCGCGCTCATGTGATTGGCTTAGAATGGAGGAGACTCTGATTGGCTATAGATAGAAAACATTACAAGTAGGAATCGGGCGTCAGGGAAGTCTCAGAAACCCGCAGCGGCACAGAGAGCGGGTTGTGTGCAGGTTCAGAGTTTTAAACGGGAAACAGATGTGTGCATCCTTCTGTGTGCATCCTTCTGTGTGCATCCTTCTTTGTGCATCCTTCTGTTGCATCCTTCTGTGTGCATCCTTCTTTGTGCATCCTTCTGTGTGCATCCTTCTGTGTGCATCCTTCTTTGTGCATCCTTCTGTGTGCATCCTTCTGTGTGCATCCTTCTGTGTGCATCCTTCTTTGTGCATCCTTCTGTGTGCATCCTTCTGTGTGCACTTGTGTGTTATGAGACTGATCTGAGCACACAGCTCTGTGGCTCCCAGTTTGAACTGGTTTCTGAAGTCATGGATTCCAGCATCCCCATCGACGCTGTTATCGCTGCTGGAGAGTGAGTTTAGTTTTCTTCTGCAGTCTTTCTTAATATTTTCACAAATTCTGATAATTTCAGAAAATCTCAATTTCTGTATTTTTCTCATTTCTCCTCAAAATCTCAAAATTCTGAGATTTCTTTTTTTTTATGAGATTTGAAAATATTCTAAGAAAAAGTATAGTTTTAGGAAAAAGTCAGAATAATGAGATTTCCCCCAAAGCTTGCCCGAATATTCAGAAACATGTAGTTTGGAGAGCTGTAAAATGATGTATCGAGTAAATGATCAAATCAATTGGCTGCAAAATAATCACATACATTTTGATCGATGTAAGAGTTTGAATTGAAACTCAGAAGAGATTTAGGGCAGAATTCGGAGTTGTTGTTTTGTTTACTTTTTTCTGAAAATTCAGACTTTTTCTTCAAACTTCAACATTTTACTTATTTCTGAAAAACCTCAAAATTCCTTTTTGTCCGAAAATCTCATAATTCAGATTTTTTTTCCTCAAATCTCCAAATTTGGACTTTAATGTATATATTTTATGTTTGGCTGAAAATCTGAGAATTTTGACTTTTTTTTCTTCCTCTCGCAACAGTTCGGCTCCTCTCGGCTCTTCTCGGCTGCTCTCGGCTCCTCCCGGCTGCCTAGTCTCCTCTCGGCCCTTCTCGGCCCAGTTCGGAACAGTTCGGCTCTTGTCGGAACAGTTCGGCTCTTGTCGGTGGAGACGGAGAGTCCGATGAGTCCGTCGAGTTTCTCCGGTACTTTCTCAACTTTTCCGCCTGAAACCAGCAGCTGATATTCGGGGGGAAGTAGAGAGTGAAGTGTTCTCCTTAAAGTCTAAGAAGTGTCCTCCTTTCTTCAGCCGTTTATCTACTGAACCAGGGAACGGAGACACTTAATGGTTTAAACTGTAACGGACCTGAAGCTAATGTAGCGGCTAACTGAAGCTAACTGAAGCTAATGTAGCTAACCCCCTGCCTGCTCTGTGTCACGCCGGGAATCAGTCACCATGGCCGGGGACTTCTCGCTGCTCC
Organism: Dissostichus eleginoides; assembly: GCA_031216635.1. Lineage (NCBI taxonomy): Eukaryota > Metazoa > Chordata > Actinopteri > Perciformes > Nototheniidae > Dissostichus > Dissostichus eleginoides. The sequence goes on along the minus strand of CM062271.1, from coordinate 904,238 downwards.
ACCGGACCTGTAAGCTGGTGGTTCTGCTGTGTTTCCTCCACATCTCCGTCACTCTCTTCTTGTACGTCCGTTCTCTGGACATCCCGTCCGCCTTCGTCCAGAACCAGCAGCAGAACCGGGTGAACCGGACCGATAAGAACCTGATCCGGAGCTCCGAGCTGCCCTCCGTGGCCGGGAGAAGGAGCTGGAGAACCCGGGGAGAAGGAGCTGGAGAAACCCGGGGAGAAGGAGCTGGAGAAACCCGGGGAGAAGGAGCTGGAGAAGTGCCCGGAAACATCGCCTCTGCTGGGTGAGACCTGCGGCTCTAGAACCACAACCAGGATCATACAAATAGTACTGACATTATAACTTTCTTTAGAACCAGAACCAGAATCAGAACCAGGTTTATGTGGAGCCTACAGAGATACAGAAGGAAGAATACGAAGAAAAACGAATACAAATAGTTCTGTTATAAAAGCTTTAAGACAGTTGAAACTAATGCAAAACAATACAAAATGTACACAAAATATAATTATGTCAGGAAGTGAGTACAGTTACATTTTATAAAATATTACAAATACTTTATTAAGAGCTTTGCTGATCTAAACAGAGATTAATATTAATAACAGGTTTTATTCAGAGGACACTTTACCATTCACAACATGAGTAGAAACAGAGGGAACATGTTGTTCTACAGGGATCAACAAGACAACATGTACACAACATATCATTATGTGAGGAAGTGAGACGAGTTACATGCAAAATAACATACTATATTAAAGTGGAGAGCTGTGCTGATCTCTGCAGTGTTAGAGGGTGTGTGTGTGTGTGTGTGTGTGTGTGTGTGGGTGTGTGTGTGTGGGTGTGTGTGGGTGTGTGTGGGTGGATGTGTGTGCGTGTGTGTGTGGGTGGATGTGGGTGTGTGTGTGTGTGTGGTGTGTGTGTGTGTGTGCGTGGTGTGTGTGGTGTGGTGTGGGTGTGTGTGGGTGTGTGTGGGTGGATGTGTGTGTGTGTGTGTGTGGTGTGTGTGGGTGGATGTGTGTGTGTGTGTGTGTGACATGTTCTCACAGGTACAGAGCTCCAGGTGAGGCTTCACAGGAATTCATTTTACTGCCTTCAGAGAGACGCTTCAGAATAAAATAACTCACTAATGACCTCATATTACCTTGTTGACATTCACCTGTTGTTCCCTTGTTGACATTCACCTGTTGTTCCTTGTTGACATTCACCTGTTGTTCCTTGTTGACATTCCACCTGTTGTTCCCTTGTTGACATTCAACTGTTGTTCCCTTGTTGACATTCACCTGTGGTTCCCTTGTTGACATTCACCTGTTGTTCCCTTGTTGACATTCACCTTGGTTCCCTTGTTGACATCACCTGTGGTTCCCTTGTTGACATGTGGTTCCCTTGTTGACATTGTGGTTCCCTCGTCATTGTGGCTCGTTAGGACCAGTGTGTTCAGACCTCCAGAGATATTAGGATCTAAAGGTAGTGAAGGAGAACGGGTTATAAGAGATGTTATTCCCACAGGTAGAAATGAGGAGGGTCTGCAGGGTTTGTTTATACTGATGATGTTCAGAGAGCAGCTGCACCTTTGAAAACAAGAATTGGCAGATATTGAGGGGGGGTGTGTGGTGTGGGGGGGCAGTCAGCTGTGCAGATGTTTCACACTGACTCAGTTTATGTTTGTTTTTCTTAAGGAGCTTGTTTGTTATTGCATCATCCTGTCAGCCCGC
>CM062271.1:900394-901523 GCA_031216635.1 Dissostichus eleginoides | reverse complement strand
GTCCCCCCTAGAGGAGGAGGTCGGAACCCCCCTAAGGAGGTGAGGTCTACCCCCAAATAAAGCAGGTTAAATGATTAAATTGCATACATGTTCTTTTATTAAACACTGAAAACGGGTCCCACAGACCCAAACAGCACAAAGGTTAAAGGTCAGCATATAATAATGTGTACTGAAACAAATACCAATAACTGTATTGCATTGTTTTCTTATGCGCAATTACTTCATACTGTCTTTGTCTTTTTCGTCCTGCATTTATTGTGCCCCCCTCAGAAAATAACTGGCCCCAGCCTGGCCCCCCCACTCAAATTGGTCTAGAACCGCCACTGCTCATAACTGATTTGCGAAGATGGAAGATGTACTTGAGTAACTGTATTTGGTAAAATGATCATCTCTCCAGGACAGAACCACTAAGCAGGGGTCGGCAACCTTTTTGATATGAGGTGCCATTCAAAAAATTGTTATCAGCGTGCCGACGATGGTGAATTATCAACGGGGGGGGCGGTTGAGGAGCTCGACGCTCGTGGACTGTCAACAGGAGGGCGGGGGGGCCTCGCTGCAGGGAAGCAGTGTGTGGACCTGTCAGCGCAACTTACATGATGCCGAATTTAACAAACACATTTAAATAATTGGTTTAAACGGCATAATAATAAGGACGATCGTCCGTTCTGTGATTCTCCAGAACACACATGTTATGATATTGTAGCGTCTCGCTACAGGAACACAGGGAGGCTTGGTTTGTCCTTTATTATCCAGATCACAGGTTACTGTTGGCCGTACCCACGCCAGAACAATCCACTAACCCTGTCGTATTCTCACTCTCTCACATCCCCCGCTAGTTCTTCCCGAGCATTTCGCGTCTCTCCCTCCAGGAACCTCCCTCCTCCAGCCCCAACCAACCAGACAACACTCTCCCCCCCAAACCCACAGTTACAGGTCACAAGAACCGTCCATCAAAACAGTGGCACGTTCACTGACACAACTCTGAACAACAAACACATCAAACATCAACATTATAACCAGTCCATTACAATATTATTAGGGTCATGCAGAGTGAGATGAGATCGCTGTCTCTTTAAGAGAGAGAGAGGGGTGTGGCGTGTGCATGTGTGTGTTTGGATGGTAGAGCGAG
>CM062271.1:865394-892894 GCA_031216635.1 Dissostichus eleginoides | reverse complement strand
TTAGAGCATTTTTTTGCTGATTTGCAGATTTTTTACAATACTGCCAGGGCTTTCATGCGGCGCCCAGAAGCCTTAGGGGAACCTGTCTTCAGCAGCCCAGAGAGGGCTAGGTTAAAGAAGATATTTCAGAGGATTAGAGAGGAGAATGCAAATATTGATGGATAAGTACATCTTGTTTTTATTTTTCTCTTTTATTTTTCTTCAGCCAGGTTTTTGATTTTGTTAGGATGCAACTATAATTTCATTATGAGTGACATAAAGCTGGGCTCTTTAAATATTAACGGTGCTCGAGGGGATGCTAAGAGAGCATCTTTATTTACTTTATTAGGAAACAAGAATTTAAATGTGACGTTTCTCCAGGAAACTCACAGTACTGCTGAGAACGAGAGTGACTGGAGGAGGGAATGGGGGGGGGGGGCTTCTTCAGCCATAAGTGTAGCAATAGTGGAGGGGTTGCGATTCTCTTTGCGAGGGGCTTTACACCCTTCTCCTGTACGGTCGATGAGGTCATCCCAGGCCACTTGCTAAGAATAGATGCTGAATTTGAAAAGGTGAAAATATGTTTTATAAATATTTATGCTCCCAGTGTGGGCGCAGAGAGGCTTTTGTTTTTTGAGAAACTGAAACATACTCTTAGCACCTGTGATAGTGAGGAGTATCTGTTCCTGGGGGGTGACTTCAACTGCACAGAGAACCCTGTGCTGGATAGGAACCACCAGGAACCGCATGCTGCCTCGAAGAGTGCTTAAGACTAACAGAAACCTTTGAGCTGTGTGATGTTTGGAGGCACTTCCACCCGGGCCAGCGGCAGTACACGTGGGTGCACTCTAGGGATAACCTGTTGTCTCTAGCTAGGCTGGACCGTGTGTATGTTTTTAACCATCACATTAATGTGAGCAGAAGCTGCTCCATCAGTCCAGTGGGAATCTCTGACCATTCCCTCGTACAAGTCTCAGTTTTTATTAATCATGTTAAGTGTAATAGTGCGTATTGGCACTTTAATGCTTCTCTGTTGGCCGACAACCATTTTAAAAATGTTTTTAATTTTTTTGGGAAAACTACCGTTTATCTAAGTGTGAGTACAATTCTCTTCAGCAGTGGTGGGATGTAGGTAAAGTGAAAATCAAGCAGCTTTGCCTACAGTACACTTTCAATGTCACAAAGGACATGGCTAGATCTCTGAGAGCTCTGGAGAGAGAAGTGGTGGAGCTGCAGGGATTGGCAGACTCCACAGGAGAGCGAGAACATGTGAAGTTTTCAAAAGTAAAAACTCAGCTCTGTCTGACCTGCTGGGGTTTTCTGCTCAGGGTGCTCTGGTCAGATCCCGGTTTCAGAACATCGTGAAATGGATGCTCCCTCTCACTTTTTCTTTGGTCTGGAGCGTAAGAATGGTCAGAGGAGGCTGATGCACTCCCTGCGATCCAATGCTGGGCAGCTGCTTCAGGAGTCCGCCGACATTCGTCAGTGTGCTGTGGAGTTCTACAAAGAGCTCTACAAAACAGAGTTCCAGGCCGAGCCAGAGGTGGCGCAGTCCTTCTATGAGGGCCTTCCTAAGGTCCCTGAGGAGGACCATGCAGAGCTGGAGGCAGAGCTCTCTGCCCAGGAGCTGCAGGAGGCCCTGCAGAGCATGCAGAGTGGGAAGGCTCCTGGCATAGACGGCCTGCCTGCAGACTTCTATAAGGCTCTCTGGCCGGTTATAGGTGACGACCTGCTGAGTGTGCTCAGAGACAGTCTAAGTAACGGGAGGTTGCCTCTGAGTTGCAGGAGAGCTGTGCTCACTCTCCTCCCTAAGAAAGGAGACCTGCAGGAGATTAAGAACTGGCGTCCTGTGTCTCTACTCTGTACCGACTACAAACTGCTTTCCAAAGTGTTAGCAACGAGGCTGAGAAAAGTGATGGAGCATGTCATTCATGTAGACCAGACATACTGTGTACCCAGCAGGTTGATAACTGACAACGTCACTCTAATTCGGGATGTTTTGGACCTCTCCGGTTCATTGGGCTGTGAGCTTGGTCTGATTTCTCTAGACCAAGAAAAGGCTTTTGACCGAGTTGAGCACCAGTACTTGTGGCAGACGCTGGAAGCTTTTGGGTTCAGCTCTGGTCTCATAGCCAAGATCCAGGTCTTGTACAGGGACATTGAGAGTGTACTGAAGATAAACGGTAGTTTGTGTGCTCCTTTTGAAGCTCAGAGAGGAGTCCGACAGGGCTGCTCTTTGTCCGGGATGCTCTACTCCCTGGCCATAGAGCCGTTTTTACATCGTTTAAGGTCAAAGTTACAGGGTTTCTCTTTTCCTGGCTGTAGGGATGTTTTTAAATTGTCTGCTTATGCGGATGACATAATGGTCTTTGTTAAAAAACAAGATGATATCAATGTTTTAACTGAAACTGTGGGCAACTTTTGCAAAATCTCATCTGCTAGAGTCAACTGGGGGAAAAGTGAGGCCTTAGCAGTAGGAGAGGGCAGCATTGACAGGTTGTTTTTACCTGGGGGCCTTGGTTGGAAAAGGGCAGGGTTAAAGTACCTGGGTATTTATCTTGGTGATGACACGTTTTGTTTGAAAAACTGGGAAGGGCTTATAGAGAAAGTGGAAGGCCGGTTAAAGAAGTGGAAGTGGATCCTTCCCAAACTTTCTTTTAAAGGGCGTATCCTTATTTTAAACAACCTTGTTTCCTCCATGCTGGCTCACCGGCTGGCATGCACCGACCCGCCCGTAAACCTGCTGTCCAGGGTGCAGGCTCTCATGGTGGACTTCTTCTGGGACCGCATGCACTGGGTCCCTCAGAGCGTCCTGTTCCTGCCAAAGGAGGAGGGGGGACATGGCCTGGTTCACCTGGCGAGCAGAGGGGCTGCCTTCAGGCTCCGGTTCGTCCAGAGGTTCCTGACTGGACCTGCTGACCTGGTCTGGAGACCCGTAGCTCGGGCCTTATTGGAGCGCTGTGGTGGGCTGGGTCTGGCTGAGTCGCTGTTCCTGATGGATCTGAAAGGATTACGCCTGAATAATCTCTCGGGGTTCTATGGAGGTCTCTTCAAGGTGTGGGGACTACTCAGAAAAGAGAGACCAGAGTGCTGTGGCTCACTGTTCTGGCTCCTCAGAGAGCCGGTGGTCCGTGGATCTCGTTTTGTGTGTGGAGTGGGGCCTTCTCTACAACAGAGACTCTGTGAAGAGAGGATCCTCACGCTGGGCCAGGTGGTGGAGGTGTGTGGCCCCCGCCTGGACAACGCTGCAGGCCTGGCCTCACGTCTGAGCCTCAGGTCAGTCCGGGTGGTCAGCCTCCTGCTGCAGAGCTGGAAACAGCAGCTCAGCCAGTCAGAGCTGGCACTGATCGCTGCTCACTGCAACGGACTGAAGTCTCCAAATGACAATGACTCTTTTCCAGAGATGCGATGTTTTCCTGATCTCAGTTGTGAGGGTTTTTTGTTAAAGTTGGACAATGTCTGATTTTAAGTTTAGCACCATGTCCAACAAAACTTTTATTATTTGGTGACAAAGGTGGTGAATCAGAGCAGACTCCAGGAGCGAGTGGACACCCGGTGGAGAGCCCAGGGCCTGACGGAGGCTCAGAGGCCTGAGTGGAGAGCGCTCTACAAGCCTCCGCTGACTAAGAGGGGTGGGGACCTCCAGTGGAGGATTCTCCACGCTGCGGTAGCTGTTAATGCGTTCCTTTCAGTGATCAACCCTACAGTTTCTGACGCCTGTCCTTTCTGTGTACAGAGGGAAACCATTTTTCATTGTTTTACAGAATGTGGTCGACTCCTTTGTCTTTTTCAGTTACTCTCTCAGATGTTGGTTTTGTTTGATGTGGTTTTTTCTAAGTCAATGTTCATTTTGGGTTATAGGTACAGCCAGCAGAAGCAAAAGTCAGCTTTTGAATTTTTTTGGGGCAGGCTAAGGCCATCTACCTCAGCAGGAGGAATAAGTTGAGGACTCATTGGATACCGATGCAGTTTTGATTTTCAAGCGGATGGTAAGCAAGACTGAAAACGGACTACAGTTACTTTTGTTTAACCAAAAATGTGGGTGAATTTGAGGGCATGTGGTGCCTTAAGAACGCTCTGTGTTCTCTCTCTCTCTCTCTCTCTCTCTCTCTCTCTCTCTCTCTCTCTCTCTCTCTCTCTCTCTCTCTCTCTCTCTCTCTCTCTCTGTGCTCCATGTGGTGCCTTCAGAACGCTCTGTGTTCTCTCTCTCTCTCTCTCTGTGCTCCATGTGGTGCCTTCAGAACGCTCTGTGTTCTCTCTCTCTCTCTCTCTCTCTCTCTCTCTCTCTCTCTCTCTCTCTCTCTCTCTCTCTCTCTGCTCCATGTGGTGCCTTCAGAACGCTCTGTGTTCTCTCTCTCTCTCTCTCTCTCCCCTCTCTCTCTCTCTCTCTCTCTCTCCCTCTCTCTCTCTCTCTCTCCCTCTCTCCCTCTCTCTCTCCTCTCTCCCTCTCCCTCTCTCTCTCTCTCTCTCTCTCTCTCTCTCTCTCTCTCTCTCTCCCCTCTCTCTCTCTCTCTCTCTCTCTCTCTCTCTCTCTCCCTCTCTCTCTCTCTCTCTCTCTCTCTCTCTCTCTCTCCCTCTCTCCCTCTCCCTCTCTCTCTCTCTCTTCTCTCTCTCTTCTCTCTCTCTCTCTCTCTTCTCTCTCTCTCTCCTCTCTCTCTCTCCCTCCCTCCTCCCTCTCTCTCTCTCTCTCTCTCTCTCTCTCTCACTCACAGAGGCTGTGTGCCTCCGTGGCGATGACGGCTTGCGTTCAAAATAATAATAAACATATTTGTAAAGTGGGGGGACACAAACGGATTTCGAAAAGAGCGGGGGACATGTCCCCCTGTCCCCAGTGGAAATTACGCCATGCGTGTGTGGCGTCAAGTGCAATAAATATATAAGCAAGTTGCAACCACACAGAGTAAAGCTCTGGCCCTCATGTGCTGTATAGGCTGCACGATAGGCTGTTCAATGGGGCTGATGGAACATCACGGTCACACTCCTGATGAAGCGCTTTTCTTCCAGACTGCAACGCTGGTCCCGCAAATCAAGCAAGAACGTGATTGGTCGATATTCATTGTGGGGTGGGGGGGGAGGGTTGTTAGATAGATATAGAGTTGTAGTAAGTAGATAGAGTTCGCTATGATTGGGGTTTCGTTTTATGCATAGGGTAGATTCTTTTAATTACATTTCCTTTTTGTTTTGTGTATTTTTTACATTTTGGATTTGCTTGGCGAGCTATTTTTAGAACGTGCCCCGCGGGCGACTCACGTAGCCCCCGCGGGCGACCCACGTAGCCCCCGCGGGCGACCCACGTAGCCCCCGCGGGCGACCCACGTAGCCCCCGCGGGCGACTCACGTAGCCCCCGCGGCGACCCACGTAGCCCCCGCGGGGCGACCCACGTAGCCCCCGCGGGCACTCACGTAGCCCCCGCGGGCGCCCACGTAGCCCCCGCGGGCGACCCACGTTGCCCCGCGGGCGACCCACGTAGCCCCCGCGGGCGACCCACGTAGCCCCCGCGGGCGACCACCACGTTGGCCCCGCGGGCGACTCACGTTGCCCCCGCGGGCGACTCACGTAGCCCCCGCGGGCGACTCACGTAGCCCCCGCGGGCGACCCACGTAGCCCCCGCGGGCGACTCACGTTGCCCCGCAGGCGACTCACGTTGCCCCCGCGGGCGACTCACGTAGCCCCCGCGGGCGACTCACGTAGCCCCCGCGGGCGACTCACGTAGCCCCCGCGGGCGACTCACGTAGCCCCCGCGGGCGACTCACGTCACCCCTGCAGGTTCACTATATACTTTCGTGGGATTTTTGTGGGATTTGCAATACTATATTTTTGGAAAGGATATTGTATAGGATTCAGAAAATCCATGTTTCCATTTGCCCAGGTGTTTATATGGCGGCCATATTGGAATTTCCAAAATGGCCGCCGTAAAATGTAGGTTTTGTAATATCTTGACTTCTAAATAAGCTAGAACATTGATTTGAACTGATAAACCCACATTTTCAGGATCAAGGAATCCAATGGTGCCAACAATAATTAGGTAGAACTCACTAAATTGCATGTTAACATAACTTTTATTGAGGACTTAACAGATAATTGACATTAACTGATTAAACTGAGTTTAAAATTGTGAACTTCAGTATCATCATGACATGCACATTTTGTGACCACAGAAAAGAAGCAACCTTCTTCATTAGACATCTAAATGTATACACATCTATGCATCATCAATCACTATCATCATCAACACTTTCATCCATCACGGCATGGGAATCATCGTCGTTCTGGCACTGGCTACTGCACTGACACATATCAGTACAGGCTAAGTCATTAGCTCTGCAGGAACATCTTCCAGAAGAACAGTTAGATTTACATCTGCATTGGACCATCTCAATGATGGCCTTTGGGGCTGGGAGGACCTCTGTGGTTGTTGGTTTCATGCCATCGGAGTCTCTGAAGTACCCATTGTGCAGGGGGTCCAGCTGCGGATTCTGCAGAGCAATGGCTGCCTGTGCCCATACCCTGGTTTGGACATAGACCCTCAAGATATGCTGCTTCAGAGCTCCAAGTGTTGGAGGGAGCTTGTCACTCTCTGCCCTGTGTTTGCAGAAGAGATGCCATCGTATTTCAGGGATTGTCTTTATGTTGATACCCTTGGGTGAGTAGGCTGCACATACAAAGGAAGCCAGTGTGGACAGCATTCCTTCCGCCACTTCTGCTTCATCCAAAAGCATCTGCAGAGCATTGATAATATCTTCATCTGCTTTTAAATAGATCTGCAGCCAGGTTGCCTTGCCTATACGGGAGAACCTGCCTGTGTTGTCGGCCCCAGTGAATGCATGGAAAGCTGGCAATGCCTTTGCTCTTTCTTCACCTAGAGCTCGCCACAGTGGTTCAATCTGCACAACACCAGAGGCCATCGAAATCGATTGTTCTTCAGCAAGAGATCATAGTTTGCTGTGACTAGCAATAGAATGTCTGTATCTGGTGAGAAGAACATCAACTGTGCATCAGCTGGGTTTCGGTGTGATGCCAGCACAGCCTGGTGGATCAGCAGCGTGTCTGCCTCTTCGTGGTTATTTTCTTCAAAGAGCAGGTCTTTGTTGCTCCTAGTGTTCCCAGAAGCTGACGTGATGATCAGCTTGGAGGATCCCCTGTTGTATTCTAGAATTTTGGCTGCAAGATAGTCAGTCAGATCGGCCTTCGTCTGGTCATGAGAGAGGAACCTGCTCAGTGGGATGTGTTTGATGTTGGTGTCATCTCTGACTTGGTACTGGATAGCTTTTCCTTGTCTTCGTTTATCTCTGGTTGCACTCTTCAGAGAATCTGTCCTGTATGTGTCGAACACAAGGATGATTTCATCATAATCTCTTGTTAGTGACATCAGTCTGTCATTGAAGCAGCCACTCAGATCCTTGACTGTCACTACAGTGGCTGGCTTTTTGCTCAGCCTCTGCACAAGCACCATGCCGTCCACCAGTGCTATCTTTCGACTTGGCTGATCAGTAGATGTGGTGTCTGTGAATCCTGTATCCATTGCATCTTGGTGGGTAGTACTTCCAGCTTGAGGCAGCTGATGGTCTTCATGGGGCACATCTTCTCTTGTCAGCTTCTCAAGGAGATTGATTAACTTGGACTTGTCATGGCATGGCAGGATTGTTCCATTAGAAGCGAACAGTGCCCTTGGTGTTAGAGTAAATTCATAGTTTCCTATGGCCTCTTTCTGGTTGATGTCTCGGTTTGACCTGGCAAGTACCATCAGCTTGCAAACAGGTCCTTGGTCTCTTCAGATCCACAGTATTGTCTCTGAGTTTCACTGTAATCTTCTTGTTCCCAGACAGGAACATCTTATTGTTCACTTTCTTCACAGGGGCCCAGAGGCTGACATCTCCATTGATCCGCTCTGACACGTAGTCTTCATACAACTTCTGGCCAGTGACATTAGCATTCAAGATCTGTGGTACATACTCATCTGGGATGTAGGCAAGTGTGATTACATTGTACAGCTTTCACCTTCAGTGGTAAAGGGGTTTCCATGACTGAGTATGGCTGCCTTGATCTTGTCGATTGTACCATGTGCCCTCTTGACTGCACTTGGCCCAAGCTCATGGTGCTCTGTGGTTCTGTCAGCTTCCATGTCAAATTGACTCTTGAACTCTTTCGACAGACGTGAAAGTTCTGGTGTGACCATGAAAAATCTCTGTCTGGCATTGGCATTGTTAGAGATGCCAATAATCCCAGAGCGAATCTTCATCAGCTTGTTCAGATGTTCGCATGCGTGGTCTGCCCCAACAGACACAAAGGGAGTGACACTCTTGGTGACAGATATATTACCTGCGTGTTGTTCCTCCCAGGTCTGAGGGTGATTGATCCTCAAGTCATGCATGTCTGCGATGTATCTTGGCCAGAGTCTCTTGTACTTGATGCGATCCATGGCAAAGAACAGCTTGCTCAGTGCTTCTCCAGCCTGCAGATGGAGTTCAAGGTCAGCATTCCGAGTTGCTGCTACGAAGAACAGGATTGTTTCCACCCGATGTAGGTAGCTCATCATAGAAGAATATAATAGAATTGGGAGGGATGAAACCCTCTTTAATGGTCACACATGCAGAGCACACAGCACACACAGTGAAATTTGTTCTCTGCTTTTAACCCATCCTAGTACCAGGAGTCTAGTACTAGGAGCAGTGGGCAGCTATTGTACAGCGCCCGGGGAGCAATGGGAGTGAGGGGGGAAGGGGGGTGTCCGGTGCCTTGCTCAAGGGCACCACGGCAGGGCAGGAGGTGAACTGGGACCTCTCCACACTCCATATTTTAGGTCTGGTCGGGGACTTGAACCGGCGACCCTACAGCTCCCAGTCCAAGCCCCTACTGACTGAGCCACTGCCGGACCATGGCTTTGAACATCGCATGCTGGGATTTTTGTTCCTCCCATTCTTGGAATGCTGTGATGACTTCAGCAGTGGCTTCCAGGAGGGTCCTGTTGACTTGCTTCACAGATTCAGCCTTGATGTTTTTACCCGAGCAGGCAGCTTCTACTCCCTCTGTTGCCTTCAGGCACACATATTTCAGTTGTGGGTTGTCCTTGAAGAACTCCTCCAGAGCCATTTCATAGAGTGCTACATACGAGTAGATGTGGGCATGGAGAGCTCGCTTGTAGTGTGTGCATTGCAGGATTTGTCTTGTTGTGGCAGGACCATACACATCTGCTTCCATCCAGGTATCATCTATACCCGAGTTCTCCATGGACGCACCAAGAGCTCTGAGGGCAGCCATGACGACATGCAGCTCACCCAGTCTGGGAACAACCATCTGTTTCAGGTCAGGTCTGGCATCTAGGAGCTGCACCACCTTCTCATAGAGGGCCGTGTCAAAGGTAATGACTGTGGGGTGATCTTCCCCAACTGCCAACTTCCTCAGCTGATTTGCTTGCATGATCACAGTCAACAGAGTTGACCACTCGTGTGCCACCTCTGGCAATAGTGGCAAGGCTCCAACCTGTGTCAAGGGAAGGCTTTCAGACAACAGTGAGTTGTATCCTGCCCAGCATGGAATATTGCTGGAGATTTCTCCTGCTTTCATTCTGGATAATGCAGATGCAACAACCCATCCTAGATGTGTCAGCTGATAGGATTCTGAGATCCCCTTGCTGATGGCAAACTGTTCTGACCTCTTGGCATGCTGCGGTTTTGGCTTGTCACAGTGAAGTATGTCTATATGGTAGGGAGTGACTGATAGACTCTGTGCATCACCTATGATGAGAGGCTCTGCAACAGGTTCTTTAGAAGGATCAATCTTCTGGTACACTGCAGTGATCGTCCCGTGGGTGGTTCCTTTCCCATCACGAGTGTCCTCTGCAAAGTCTGTGTTATCTGCTGCAAAAAACACAAAGGTCCCCTTCCTCAGGAATGGTGGTACATAGAGGCCTTGGTAAGCTCTGGTGTTTTCTACAACAGCATTGGCCAGAGCAGTTTCCATGAGAAGGGCACGACCATGTGAAACAGAGTAGCCATGAGCATTGAGCAGATTCATCAGCTTCTTGTTGCGTGTGTCATGGTGGATAGTCAGTGCCAGTCCCAAAACCTGTGGGTTCTCTCGTGCATGGGGTGACCTAAATGATGCTGATTCACTGCTTGGCTTGTACTTTACCTGTGCACTGGATTTGAACCCATACATGATATTCTGGCTCACCGTCAGTGTGGCTCGGTCAACAACTCTGGTCCTCTTTTCAGTTTCCAGCTTTTCAGCAGGCCCAACCATTATCCAATGGATCATGGTGTATAGTTCAGCTGGAACATCGGTAATGTCACTAGATACCTGTAAGACATTTCTGTCCTTGGTGAAGGTTGCAATGCTTTTCCTTTTCACCTGTGCTGCTTTGTAGATTGTCTTCATGCTGTTCTCCTCCTTCTCCTTATCAGTTGTTGTCATAGTATTAACCATGTCCTCTTCACATGCATCTGGGGAGTAGAGGATTGCTGGCTTCCTTCTGTCTTTTTGACGAACAGACTTCAGGTGTGGCAAAGCAGTGAGGATTCTTTCTTTCAGCCACTTTCTACTGAATGCAGGTAGATGAATTTCCAATACTTCTGAACCAAGCATATTGATATATGTGGTTTCAATGTCATCCAACTAACGTATGCTTGGTTTTGTGTTTCTAGATCAATAAGGTTAATCAGCTCAAGCAGACTTGACTTTTGTAGGAAAGGTTCTTTGGCAGTTTTGCTAGTGCTAGGTTCTCGAAGAGCATGGAACACATTTTTTCTCCAGCAAACTTTGTGGTATTGGACATCAATCGCATGTGCATCACCTGGTGAGATGCAGGTGTTCAGCCTGGTCTTCAGTGCAGTATTATGGGACCTTTCCACAGCCTCTTTAAGATGTTTACCAGCATTCTCAGTCCTGACCTGGTTCAGTTGTTGGCCATCGTCCTTTTGACAAAAGAAGCACTGTTCCTTATTCAGTGGACTTGTATAGGATCGTGTGAATGGCGATGAAAAACTAAATGTTGAGAGGTCTGGATCATCAATTTCTGTGCTTCCTCTTTTCTGTCCACGCTTTTTGGCAGTGTAGTGTCCTCTAGTTAAAGCGTGTGCATTGCGGTCTCTTGCACGTTGTATTTGGTCGTTGTTAGTTGCATTTGAGTGACAGGAGCGATGCCAGACTGCCTGCTCTGTGCACAATGTTTCTAGTGTGCAGTTTTGCAGTCGCCTTTGGACTTGGATGTAGACCCCATCATTCAAACTGGCCCTCTCTTGAACTGCCTGCAGTACGAGTCCATAGGACTCTAATTTAATTCTAGCATATTTAGTTAGCAAACTACTGTATTTTAATTCGATGATACAAGATGATAACATCATGACATCATGAATGACACAATAGTAATGTTAGCTAGCTTAAATGGGATGTTGTAGACATAAAACCTGTTGAACCTTTCTGAAGTACAAATGAAGATAATACTTACTGTACATGTATCAAATGATGTGTAACATAACCTCGAGGGATGACACCTCTCATATAGTAGGCTATGTGTGGTCCACAACAAATATCAGAAGAATATCAGAAGTCTGAAGAACAGGGCCGTTGCCATAGGAGACGAAACACTGTGGTCGCACAGGGCCTCGCATAAGATCTTTTATTTTTTTGCCTGAATTGAATTTGTAGATATTTTATATTGATCTATATAAGATAATGGTCTATTATAGAGTATTTGAAGAAAAATAATCAAATCAATTTGTTTTTGTATACTTAAAAAAACTTTGCACAGGTGATTTTCGACCGACTCATGCATCGAAGGGTTAATGTTGTAAAATGTAGTACCTTTGTAACTACCTCCATTGGGTTAGGGTTAGGGTTAGGGTTAGGGTTAACCCTAACCCTAACCCTAACCTTCATTGGATTCCTTGACCCTGAAAATGGAGGTTTAGAAGTTAAAATCAATGTTCCAGTTTATTTATAAGCCGAGATATTACAAAACCTACATTTTACGGCGGCCATTTTGGAAATTCCAATATGGCCGCCATAAAGACATCTGGGCAAATGGAAACATGGATTTTCTGAATCTTAATACAATACCCTTTCCAAAAATGTATAGTTTAGCAAATCCCCACAAAAATCCCACGAAAGTTAAAATCAAGTTATAATGAACGTGACTGTTGGTAAGAATCGCTTCACTGGAGCTACGGGGCCGAGGCCATTAGGAATCGCTTCACTGGAGCTACGGGGCCGAGGCCATTAGGAATGACTTCACTGGAGCTACGGGGCCGAGGCCATTAGGAATCGCTTCACTGGAGCTACGGGGCCGAGGCCATTAAGAATCGCTTCACTGGAGCTACGGGGCCGAGGCCATTAGGAATCGCTTCACTGGAGCTACGGGGCCGAGGCCATTAGGAATATATATATATATGTTTATGTATAAAAGACATGGAAAAGTGGATTTTGCATAATAGGTTTCCTTTAATAGCATGTGTTAGCTACGTGCTAACACTCGTCATTAAGAGATAGCCCTGAAAGTCTCTCAAAGTTAAAGAACTCCATGACTCAGAGTTCGTCCTCGCTGACATCCAGCTCCTTGTCGTCCCTCCGGTTCTCCGTCAGGTTCTCCGTCAGGAACTCTTCCTGCTGGTCCTCCAGGTCCTGCAGCTCTGCCTGGAGACGCTGCCGATGGAGAACCCTCCGGTTCCTCAGCAGCCGGCCGGGGAACGGGTTCATGTCGCTGAACGCTATGCTGGTCAGCCGCCTGCACACAGGACGCAGCAAACAGGAAGTTGTTTATAAACAGGAAGCAGTACACAGGAAGTAGTTGATAAACAGGAAGTATTTGATACACAGGAAGTAGTTGATAAACAGGAAGTCTCTCTACCTGCCGTCGGTGATGGTCTTGGTGAAGAAGCGCAGGTACTGGTGGATCTCCACGCCGTCCTGGATCTTCAGGATATCGTCCTCTTTGTATTTGAACAGAGCCAGAGCGTACCTGAACACCACCTGCAGAGATATTGATATTCAAACAGATCCTTGTAGCCCCCCCCCCCTCTTCCAGCTGTTACTAAAGACATGTCTCTGAAGTGTCCTGCTCCAAACCGCAAACAGATCCTTGTAGCCCCCCCCCCTCTCTTCCAGCTGTTACTAAAGACATGTCTCTGAAGTGTCCTGCTCCAAACCGCAAACAGATCCTTGTAGCCCCCCCCCCCTCTCTTCCAGCTGTTACTAAGGACATGTCTCTGAAGTGTCCTGCTCCAAACCCAAACAGATCCTTGTAGCCCCCCCCCTCTCTTCCAGCTGTTACTAAAGACATGTCTCTGAAGTGTCCTGCTCCAAACCCCAAACAGATCCTTGTAGCCCCCCCCCTCTCTTCCAGCTGTTACTAAAGACATGTCTCTGAAGTGTCCTGCTCCAAACCCCAAATAGATCCTTGTAGCCCCCCCCCCTCTCTTCCAGCTGTTACTAAAGACATGTCTCTGAAGTGTCCTGCTCCAAACCCCAAACAGATCCTTGTAGCCCCCCCCCCCTCTCTTCCAGCTGTTACTAAAGACATGTCTCTGAAGTGTCCTGCTCCAAACCCCAAATAGATCCTTGTAGCCCCCCCCCTCTCTTCCAGCTGTTACTAAGGACATGTCTCTGAAGTGTCCTGCTCCAAACCGCAAACAGATCCTTGTAGCCCCCCCCCCCTCTCTTCCAGCTGTTACTACGGACATGTCTCTGAAGTGTCCTGCTCCAAACCCCAAACAGATCCTTGTAGCCCCCCCCCCTCTCTTCCAGCTGTTACTAAGGACATGTCTCTGAAGTGTCCTGCTCCAAACCGCAAACAGATCCTTGTAGCCCCCCCCCCTCTCTTCCAGCTGTTACTAAAGAGCTGACTCTGGGTCAGTAGCTTTAGAGAGAGAGTAGATCTCATCAGGAGAACTCTCCCAGCAGAAACTCAGCTAAATGCTGCCGTGATGAAACTCCATATCATGTTCCAAACCACATCAAGGATTCTCTCTGAAACAGCATGGAGCTCAAACTCTCTCTCTCTCTCAGGTTTACCACAAGGTGAGTTCCTTTTGATTTCCTGCTTCTTCACACATACTCTCTCCAGTACAGGTTAGCTCTGAGTGTTAGCATGCTAATGTAAACACAGACCATATTACTTCCAGAACACGTCACATTGTTTCTGACAGCAACGTTTCTGATTGGCCCGTGAGGAAACACCTGACCTCCAGGTTCTCCAGCAGAGGCTCAAAGGTTCTGATACTTCTATCTGAGTGATTATGGTGTAGCGTGGTCACTTCTATCTGAGTGATTATGGTGTAGCGTGGTCACCTATCTGAGTGATTATGGTGTAGCGTGGTCACCTATCTGAGTGATTATGTGTAGCGTGGTCACCTATCTGAGTGATTATGGTGTAGCGTGGTCACCTATCTGAGTGATTATGGTGTAGCGTGGTCACCTATCTGAGTGATTATGGTGTAGCGTGGTCACTTCTATCTGAGTGATTATGGTGTAGCGTGGTCACTTCTATCTGAGTGATTATGGTGTAGCGTGGTCACTTCTATCTGAGTGATTATGGTGTAGCATGGTCACTTCTATCTGAGTGATTATGGTGTAGCGTGGTCAAATATCTGAGTGATTATGGTGTAGCGTGGTCACCTATCTGAGTGATTATGGTGTAGCGTGGTCACTTCTATCTGAGTGATTATGGTATAGCGTGGTCACCTATCTGAGTGATTATGGTGTAGTGTGGTCACCTATCTGAGTGATTATGGTGTAGTGTGGTCAAATATCTGAGTGATTATGGTGTAGCGTGGTCACTTCTATCTGAGTGATTATGGTGTAGCGTGGTCCCTTCTATCTGAGTGATTATGGTGTAGTGTGGTCAAATATCTGAGTGATTATGGTGTAGTGTGGTCACCTCTCTGAGTGATTATGGTGTAGCATGGTCACTTCTATCTGAGTGATTATGGTGTAGCATGGTCACTTCTATCTGAGTGATTATGGTGTAGTGTGGTCAAATATCTGAGTGATTATGGTGTAGTGTGGTCACCTATCTGAGTGATTATGGTGTAGCGTGGTCACCTATCTGAGTGATTATGGTGTAGCGTGGTCACCTATCTGAGTGATTATGGTGTAGTGTGGTCACCTATCTGAGTGATTATGGTGTAGCATGGTCAAATATCTGAGTGATTATGGTGTAGCGTGGTCACCTATCTGAATGATTGTGGTGTAGCGTGATCACCTATCTGAGTGATTATGGTGTAGTGTGGTCACCTATCTGAGTGATTATGGTGTAGCGTGGTCACTTCTATCTGAGTGATTATGGTGTAGCGTGGTCACCTATCTGAGTGATTATGGTGTAGCGTGGTCACCTATCTCAGTGATTATGGTGTAGCGTGGTCACCTATCTGAGTGATTATGGTGTAGCGTGGTCACTTCTATCTGAGTGATTATGGTGTAGCGTGGTAACTTCTATCTGAGTGATTATGGTGTAGCGTGGTCACTTCTATCTGAGTGATTATGGTGTAGCGTGGTCACTTCTATCTGAGTGATTATGGTGTAATGTGGTCACTTCTATCTGAGTGATTATGGTGTAGCGTGGTCACTTCTATCTGAGTGATTATGGTGTAGCGTGGTCACTTCTATCTGAGTGATTATGGTGTAATGTGGTCACTTCTATCTGAGTGATTATGGTGTAGCGTGGTCACTTCTATCTGAGTGATTATGGTGTAGCGTGGTCACTTCTATCTGAGTGATTATGGTGTAATGTGGTCACTTCTATCTGAGTGATTATGGTGTAATGTGGTCACTTCTATCTGTGTGATTATGGTGTAGCGTGGTCACTTCTATCTGAGTGATTATGGTGTAGCGTGGTCACCTATCTGAGTGATTATGGTGTAGCGTGGTCACCTATCTGAGTGATTATGGTGTAGCGTGGTCACCTCTCTGAGTGATTATGGTGTAGCGTGGTCACTTCTATCTGAGTGATTATGGTTTAGCGTGGTCACCTATCTGAGTGATTATGGTGTAGCGTGGTCACTTCTATCTGAGTGACTATGGTGTAGCGTGGTCACTTCTATCTGAGTGATTATGGTGTAGCGTGGTCACCTATCTGAGTGATTATGGTGTAGCATGGTCACCTATCTGAGTGATTATGGCGTAGCATGGTCAATTCTATCTGAGTGATTATGGTGTAGCATGGTCACCTATCTGAGTGATTATGGTGTAGCATGGTCACTTCTATCTGAGTGATTATGGTGTAGCGTGGTCACTTCTATCTGAGTGATTATGGTGTAGCGTGGTCACCTATCTGAGTGATTATGGTGTAGCGTGGTCACCTCTCTGAGTGATTATGGTGTTGCGTGGTCACCTATCTGAGTGATTATGGTGTAGCATGGTCACTTCTATCTGAGTGATTATGGTGTAGCGTGGTCACCTATCTGAGTGATTATGGTGTAGCGTGGTCACCTATCTGAGTGATTATGGTGTAGCATGGTCACCTATCTGAGTGATTATGGTGTAGCATGGTCACTTCTATCTGAGTGATTATGGTGTAGCGTGGTCAAATATCTGAGTGATTATGGTGTAGCATGGTCAATTCTATCTGAGTGATTATGGTGTAGCGTGGTCAAATATCTGAGTGATTATGGTGTAGCGTGGTCACCTATCTGAGTGATTATGGTGTAGTGTGGTCACCTATCTGAGTGATTATGGTGTAGCGTGGTCACTTCTATCTGAGTGATTATGGTGGAGCGTGGTCACCTATCTGAGTGATTATGGTGTAGCGTGGTCACCTCTCTGAGTGATTATGGTGTAGCGTGGTCACCTATCTGAGTGATTATGGTGTAGCATGGTCACTTCTATCTGAGTGATTATGGTGTAGCGTGGTCACCTATCTGAGTGATTATGGTGTAGCGTGGTCACCTATCTGAGTGATTATGGTGTAGCATGGTCACCTATCTGACTGATTATGGTGTTGCGTGGTCACCTATCTGAGTGATTATGGTGTAGCATGGTCACTTCTATCTGAGTGATTATGGTGTAGCATGGTCACCTATCTGAGGGATTATGGTGTAGCGTGGTCACCTATCTGAGTGATTATGGTGTAGCGTGGTCACCTATCTGAGTGATTATGGTGTAGCGTGGTCACTTCTATCTGAGTGATTATGGTGTAGTGTGGTCACCTATCTGAGTGATTATGGTCTAGCGTGGTCACTTCTATCTGAGTGATTATGGTGTAGCGTGGTCACTTCTATCTGAGTGATTATGGTGTAGCGTGGTCACCTATCTGAGTGATTATGGTCTAGCGTGGTCACTTCTATCTGAGTGATTATGGTGTGTGGTCGTGATTATGTAGCGTGGTCACTTCTATCTGAGTGATTATGGTGTAGCGTGGTCACTTCTATCTGAGTGATTATGTGTAGCGTGGTCACTTCTATCTGAGTGATTATGGTGTAGCGTGGTCACTCTATCTGAGTGATTATGGTGTAGCGTGGTCACTCTATCTGAGTGATTATGGTGTAGCGTGGTCACTTCTATCTGAGTGATTATGGTGTAGCGTGGTCACTATCTGAGTGATTATGGTGTAGCGTGGTCACTTCTATCTGAGTGATTATGGTGTAGCGTGGTCACTTCTATCTGAGTGATTATGGTGTAGCGTGTGGTCACACTATGGCCCTGATCGGTGATTATGGTCTAGCGTGGTCACTTCTATCTGAGTGATTATCGGGGTCACCTTGCTGCCTCGTACAGGAAGGCATCCACAGCCTCAGCAGCAGGTCGCTGGGCAGACTCTCACGAACACCACCAGGAACCAGTTGAAGCAGACCGAGACACGTCCACGCTGTGAAGCTGCAGGTGAGCAGAGAGACGAGGGAGTTTCTCTGACAGGAAGTCCTTCAGGACGCGCTGATCCGCCTGCAGAATACACTCTTTAGACTCATGTGATGATGGGAGGGGAACTGGTTTAGACTCAGAGGAACTGGTTTTAGATAAGATGTGGAACTGGTTTAGACTCAGAGTAACTGGTTTAGACTCAGAGGAACTGGTTTAGAATCAGACCTGTGAGGCCAGCAGCTGCTTGGTGTAATAATCCGGAGGCAGGATGTTCTCCACCACGGCCACCAGACACCAGAATGCCTCCTCCTCACTCTGAAGGACCAGCAGGGCCAGAGCCGCCAGCCTGAGGAAACCACATCTTCATATCATCATCATTCATCATCATCATCATCATCATCATCATCATCATCATCATCATCATCATCATCATCATCATCATCAACATCACATGACACATTAGATGACACGTTACATGACACGTTACATGACACGTCACATGACACGTTACACGACACGTAACATGACACGGCACACGACACGTCACATGAAACGTCACATGACACGTCACATGTCTCTCTGTTTCCACACAGTGTCACAGAGGGGCCTCACCTGTGTAAAAGTAGGAACATGTCTTTACCTGTTGAGGCCCTGGCAGTAGCCAATGGCAGGGTTCTGCCAGGAGAAGGCCAATAGGACACGGCGCAGCTGCTGGAGGGCGGGGCTAGAGGGTGAGGAGAAGTGCTGATTGGTGGTCAGGGTGCGGTGGAGGTCCAGCTGGATCTGTCTGGAGGCGGGACGAGGAGACGCATCGCATTTCTCACAAAGCTGGAAACACAGCAGCTGGTTAATCAGTAACATGTAATATAATGTTACCTAACAACAGCTAGCTCACAACAGCCAGCTGACAACAGCTAGTTAACAACCGCTAGCTGACAACAGCTAGCGGTTGTCAGCTAGCTACCAACAGCTAGCTGACAATTGCCAGCTAACAACAGCTAGTTAACAACCGCCAGCTGACAACAGCTAGCTACAAACAGCTAGCTCACAACCGCCAGCAGACAACAGCGAGCAAACAACAGCGAGCTGACAACAGCTAGCTACCAACAGCCAGCTGACAACCGTCAACTAACAACCGCCAGCTAACAACAGCTAGCTACCAACAGCCAGCTGACAACCGCCAGCTAACAACAGCTAGCTAACTGTAGCTAGCTGTTGTCAGCTGGCACTCAGGAGCTGAAAAGTCCAGGTGTGTCAGGTGTACTTCCTGTGTACTTCCTGTGTACCATGCTGGTAGCGCGTGGGTGGCGCTCCCTGGCGCTCCTGGTTCTGGCCCGGACCAGCCAGGTCCAGACCCGCTGCCGGTACTCCTGTGGGACGCCGCCCCGCAGCAGGCCTTTGAGCTCCGGGGAGGAACAGAGGTCATCGCTGGACCTGCCGGCGAGGAACTGTGCCCAGCGACCAATCAGAAGCCGGTCTGCCCCATCCTGAGGGAACACAACAACCATCAGAACCACAGAGAAACACAACAACCATCAGAACCACCAGGAAACACACCAACCATAAGAACCACAGAGAAACACAACAACCATCAGAACCACCAGGAAACACACCAACCATAAGAACCACAGAGAAACACAACAACCATCAGAACCACCGAGAAACACAACAACCATCAGAACCACCGAGAAACACAACAACAATCAGAACCACAGAGAAACACAACAACCATCAGAACCACCAGGAAACACACCAACCATCAGAACCACAGAGAAACACAACAACCATCAGAACCACAGACAAACACAACAACCATCAGAACCACCGAGAAACACAACAACCATCAGAACCACAGACAAACACAACAACCATCAGAACCACCGAGAAACACAACAACCATCAGAACCACCGACAAACACAACAACCATCAGAACCACAGAGAAACACATCAACCATCAGAACCACCGGAGCTCATCAGTCACATCATGTTCCCCACTCTGTATCATTAAACTGGTGTTAAACTGTATTAAATGATATATGTTTGATATTAATAGGACTGTATGACAGGTGTGCAGGTGTACAGGTGTGCAGGTGTACAGGTGTGCAGGTGTACAGGTGTACAGGTGTACAGGTGTTACAAGTGTACAGGTGTGCAGGTGTGCAGGTGTGCAGGTGTACAGGTGTGCAGGTGTACAGGTGTACAGGTGTACAGGTGTTACAAGTGTACAGGTGTAAAGGTGTGCAGGTGTTACAAGTGTACAGGTGTCACAGGTGTTACAGGTGTACAGGTGTCACAGGTGTTACAGGTGTACAGGTGTACAGGTGTTACAGGTTTACACGTGTACAGGTGTAAAGGTGTGCAGGTGTTACAAGTGTACAGGTGTCACAGGTGTACAGGTGTCACAGGTGTTACAGGTGTACAGGTGTACAGGTGTTACAGGTGTCACAGGTGTTACAGGTGTACAGGTGTCACAGGTGTTACAGGTGTTACAGGTGTACAGGTGTACAGGTGTTACAGGTTTACACGTGTACAGGTGTGCAGGGACCTGGTTCAGCAGGTTGTGGGAGCGGATCTCCAGCGCCTGGATCTTAGCAAGCAGTTTCATGTCCTCGACTTCATATTCAGGGACGATCTGGAAGCCGTACTCATCGTGATCTCTGAGGACAACACATCATCAGAACCTTCTGTTACCCCCCCACAGGTGTTCCTGTGACCCCCACACAGGTGTTCCTGTTACACCCCAAAACACTGAATGTCCTCCTCCAACATGAGTAGCATGATAACAAAGGTATCCCAACTGCAGCTGTGAACATGACAGGATGTCTGATTACCTAGAAGAGCATCAGGACTGTTTTAGGCATATGATAGCTATGTGATTAACATGATGATTCAGCCTCTATGGAGATAGTCTGAAAAAAATATATTGGATATTGGAGAACAAGTCAGATTTTGGAGAAAAAGTCAGAATTTTTTGATTTTGGAGAAAAAGTCAGATTTTGGAGAAAAAATCAGTATTTGAGAAAAAGTCAGAATTTTGTGATTTTGGAGAACAAGTCAGATTTTGGAGAAAAGTCATAATTTTGTGATTTTGGAGAACAAGTCAGATTTTGTTGAAAAAGTCATAATTTTGTGATTTTGGAGAACAAGTCAGATTTTGTTGAAAAAGTCATAATTTTGTGATTTTGGAGAAAAAGTCATAATTTTGTGATTTTTGAGAAAAAGTCATAATTTTCAGAAAAAAATTGATTTTGGAGAAAAAATTAGATTTTGGAGAAAAAGTCAGAATTTTGAGATTTTTAGAAAAAATCTGTATTTTAGCAAAAATCTGTGTTTTTAGAAAAATATGTGTATGTATGTGATGACTACTTCCCTCACAGGTGTTACCTGGCCATGTCCAGCCTGATGACGCCCTTCAGCCCCCCCTTCAGAGCGTCCTCGATCATCTTCTGTACGGCCCCGCGCTGGGCCGGCTCCAGAGCTTTGTTCTCCTGCAGCTGCCTGAGGACGCCCAGGTATCGACTCTCCACCTGGCAGAGCCGCGCCTCCAGGTGGGAGCACTAAGACAATGGCATATATATCCTTTATTTACCCAGGTAAACGTCTCATTGAGATTAAAATCTATTTTTCAAGAGCGAGGGCAGCATGAACAAAGTTGAGGGGGACATTGAGGGGATCATTGAGGGCGACATTGAGGGACGTTGAGGGACATTGAGGGGGACAGTTAGAGGAACATTGTGGGACATTGATGGACATTGAGGGGAACATTGAGGGTCATTGAGGGGAACAGTTAGAGGGACATTGAGGGGTTTTGAGGGGAACATTTAGGGGGACAGTTAGATGGACATTGAGGGGAACAGTTAGAGGGACATTGAGGGGAACATTTAGGGGGACAGTTAGATGGACATTGAGGGGAATTGAGGGGAACATTTAGGGGGACAGTTAGAGGGACATTGAGGGGGAAAAATTGAATGACATTGAGGGGGACATTGAATGACATTGAGGGGGACATTTAGAGGGACAGACCCACCTTCAGCATCAGGCTGGTCTCCTGCTGGGAGCTGGTCCTCCACAGGTGAGTCAGCTGGTAGAGTTCTGAGTTCAGGAAGCAGTTCTGAGTCCTGTAGGCCTCCATGTCGTCCTGATCAGAGCCCAAATATAAATACTTCACAAAGTCTTATATTTTCATATTTTTAAATATATACTTCACTTTTTTTTTTTATTATATATTTTGCAATTTCAACCATCAGTGTTATGAGTCTCACCTTCAGGTAATGAGTCTCACCTTAAGGTTATGAGTCAGGTAATGAGTCTCACCTTCAGGTAATGAGTCTCACCTTCAGGTTCTCCACTTCCTGCTGCAGCTGTGTGAGGCTCTGAGAGTCTGAACGCCCGCCAGAGGACAAACAGGAAGTCAGCTGATCACACAGCTTCATGATCACCTGACAGGAAACAGAATTATATTATATAAACATGTAGCAGGTGTTTCAGGTGTATCTCAGGTGTGTCTCAGGTGAGTCTCAGGTGTCTCACCTCCTGCTTGGTGTTGTTCCTCTCCGTCAGTCTCCGGATGTCGTCCTGCAGCGCTGCCACCTCAGTGTCTCTGAGCTGCAGGCTGTTCCTGAGGTCCTCCTGCCGCCCCCTGGCCTCCTGCAGCTGTTCCTGCAGCTCCGCCGCATGCCGCTCTCTGTGCTGCAGCAGCTCCATGCGCTCCTGCTCCCCCGACGCAGCCAGGAACTCTGCACAGCTCCTCTTCTCCAGCTGAAAGGCCTCCAGGGCCCTGTGCAGGATCCACACCAGCTCCTGGGGAGGGGATAACATATTGATGAGGAACAACACAAGGTCTAAACACACTGCGGCTAGAAAGTGCTGCTGCAGCTGCCATCGCTGAAGCTGAAGTTCTCGAAGCAGCTGCTGAGAGTGAATGTGGAGATCCAGATCGTGCAAGCCTAAAGAGTGCGTACACTGAGCATAAGTACAAAGGGAATCCAGTACCTGACTCTCACCAAGACTCAAAGCCACCACAACCCATATCAACACCGACGCGCCAGCATGCAATGGACGACGGTGAGCTAGCTAAATGCTACATGGGAAGAGGTGCTGTACAGCCACATGAGTTCATTGAAGGTGGATTTCCTGAATCACCTGCTCAACAAGCAGACAATCAGGAGCGAGATGCCAGCAAGATTTATCGCCCTGCTGAAGGTCCATCCAGAAACATCTACAGCCATCATGAGCAGTCACACGCAGCAAGACCATCCAGTCAACCTGCTCAGCCACATGCAGATGTTTCACCCAGAGCCAATGAGTCTAGTTCATCAGCTACAGCAGATTTAGCCAAGTATTTAATACGCCGTGAAATGGTTAGCTCCGGGCTATTGCAGTTTGATGACCAGCCGGAAAACGATTGGGCCTGGAAAGCATCATTCCTCAGTTCCACAGAGGGCTTGAACCTGTCATCAAGAGAAGAGCTCGACCTCCTGTGTAAATGGCTTGGACCGAAATCCTCTGAGCATGCAAAGAGAATCAGATCGGTTCACATCCACAATGCAGCAGCAGGGGTCAATATGCTATGGCAAAGGTTGGAAGATTGTTATGGGTCACCTGAAGCAATAGAAAATGCACTCCTCAAAAAAGTCGATGATTTCCCGAAAATCAACAACAGAGAAAATCAAATGTTGAGAGAGCTGGGAGACATTCTTCTGGAGCTTGAAGCCGCCAAGACAGATGGATTTCTACCTGGTCTGAGCTACCTAGACACATCTCGTGGCATCACTCCAATCGTCCAAAAGCTGCCCTATTCCCTGCATGACAAGTGGGTCTCTCTAGCATCACGTTACAAAGAAACACACAGAGCATCGTATCCACCATTCTTCATCTTTGCAAAGTATGTTTGTGACCAGGCCAAGATACTGAATGATCCAAGCTGTGCCCAGCTCACAGGTGGTCAGAGTATAAGCAAGACTGAGAAGCCTTTCAAACCCAACATGAGAACGCCAGTCTCCGTAAGGAGGACAGAGGTCTCAGCAGACTTTGATAACAGCTATGACAGCTCAACAGAAAAAAGAGCTGTCGACCCAGATAAGCAATGTCCACTCCACCACAAACCACACCCTCTCAGGAAATGTTGTGGTTTCAGGTATACATCTCACGATGAGAGAAAAGCCTATCTTAAGGATTCAAACATTTGCTTTAGGTGTCGTCCAACAACCAGCCCCAAGCCAAAGACTGTGACAAAAAGGTTCAGTGCAGAGAGTGCAACAGTGACCGCCACCCGACTGCACTACATCCAGGGCCGGCTCCATGGACAACAGGGGCCGCCGTAACCTCAAGATATCAAGGCGGGGAGCAAGACGAATCTCTTCCTCTCGCTGTCACGTCAAAATGCACTGACATCTGTGGGACTGCAGTAAGGCCAAGATCATGCACCAAGATGTGTCTAGTCAGAGTGTATCCAGCAGGTCAGAGAGAGAGAGCTGTCAGAACATATGTTGTCCTGGATGAGCAGAGCAACAACTTTGAACTCTTTGATGTTATTGATGGCACAGCCTCCTACTCCCTGAAGACATGTTTAGGAGTCTTTGAAACCTCAGGGCGGCGAGCAAACAATTACATCATGGAGCCATTGGATGGCAAATCGTGTATTCCACTTCCCACTCTAATCAAATGTGATATGGTCCCAGATGACGAAGTGTGTGAAATTCTCACGCCTGAGATCGCAAAGCATTACACACATGTCAAACGGGTTGAGGACAAGATCCCTGCACCAGATTCTGCTGCAGACATTCTCGTACTGCTTGGCCGAGACATACCACAGGCACAAAAAGTTCGGGAGCTGTGCAATGGAACCCACAACGCCTCCTATGCGCAACGCCTCAACCTGGGTGGGTGATCATAGGAGAAGTCTGTCTTGGAAAAGCCCACAAACTAGACTGCGTCAATGTCTACAGGACAAAGGTGCTGAGTAATGGACCTACGTCTCTTTTTGACCCTTACACTAACAGTCTGCACATCAAAGAAAAGTCTGCACTTCAAAAACCTACTGCTCACCTACAAAGCCCGACATAACCTGGCCCCCCCCTATCTGGCTGACCTTCTTCAGGAGTACACCCCCTCTCGCTCCCTCCGCTCCTCGTCTGCTGGTCTGCTAACCGTCCCCACCCCACGCCTCGTCACCATGGGTGCTCGGGCTTTTAGCTGCACTGCTCCCAGACTCTGGAACTCGCTCCCCCCGCACATCCGACAGTCAGACACAATCACCATATTCAAATCCCAATTAAAAACCCACCTGTTCAAATCTGCCTACTCACTGTAGTGCTCCCCATTATATGGTTCATTTATGTCTACTTGACTGTCTCCTCCATGATTTCCTGTTTGTGTTTTTATCATGTTCTGTTGCCTATTAGCGTTTTCTTTTTTAACAAATTGTACAGTGTCCTTGGGTGTCATGAAAGGTGCCTAAAAATATAATGTATTATTATTATTATTATTAAAGAGAGAGTGGACACTCCAACTCTTCACCACCCTGTTCAGTTGGGTACTCCATGCCCTGTTCTGTCAGGGGTCCTGCCAACTCCATGTCCTGTTCCGTTGGGGTCCCGCCAACACCCTTTCCTGTTCCGTTGGGGGCCCTGCCAACACCATGTCCTGTTCCGTTGGGGGCCCTGCCAACACCCTTTCCTGTTCCGTTGGGGGCCCTGCCAACACCATGTCCTGTTCCGTTGGGGGTCCCGCCAACACCCTTTCCTGTTCCGTTGGGGGCCCTGCCAACACCCTTTCCTGTTCCGTTGGGGGCCCTGCCAACACCCTTTCCTGTTCCGTTGGGGGCCCTGCCAACACCATGTCCTGTTCCGTTGGGGGTCCCGCCAACACCCTTTCCTGTTCCGTTGGGGGCCCTGCCAACACCATGTCCTGTTCCGTTGGGGTCCTGCGAACTCCATGTCCTGTTCCGTTGGGGTCCCGCCAACACCCTTTCCTGTTCCGTCGGGGGTCCTGCCAACACCCTTTCCTGTTCCATCGGGGGTCCTGCCAACTCCATGTCCTGTTCCGTTGGGGGTCCCGCCGACACCCTTTCCTGTTCCGTTGGGGGTCCTGCCAACACCCTTTCCTGTTCCGTTGGGGTCCCGCCGTCTCCGATCCCAGAACTCCTGCTCCGGCGATCCAGCTGACTCCCACTGTCCCACATTGGTGAATACCTTGCAACACTACCACCAAGAAGGAAATGGCAAGCAGGTGAGCCTAACTTGCAAATCGGAGACGTTGTGCTTCTGAAGGACAGCCAGGTCAAAAGGAATGAATGGCCAACGGGACTTATAGTAAATACCTTTCCTGGTCAAGACAACAGGGTCCGTAAAGTGGAAGTACGGGTGATCAAAGAAGGTTCTCCCAGGGTGTATTCAAGACCAGCCCCAGGGTTTTTTGTTTTGCACCGTGTGTCCATAAATGCTTGCCGTAGTTGCCTGTTTCTGGCTATCTATGGAGCACATGGGTTGTTTCCTATCAATCGGTTCTTTGCTCAAATCCTAGGGTCTTTATGTCTTTTTACAAAATGGAAATGAAAAAATGGAAATGAATGAGAATGATCAGTAAACATCTGAAACTGACCTGCTGTCTCCTGGGTGTTTATTGCTGACCTTGTTAAACTATCTGCCAAGCCTGCAATCTCTAAATATTCTTGCGAGGGCAGAATACTTCCTGTATTCAGTTTTTCTTCAGTATCAAAGTATTTTTTCTTTAATATCTGTTTTGTTTTTTCTGTATATTTAATCTGCTCACCTTCTGCGCTTTGACCTCCTCCTGCAGCGCCTCTTTCTCCTGCAGGAGGCGCTGTGACGAGCTGCTCCTCTTGGTCCTCCTGCTCCAGCTGTCCAACAGTGAGGACGAATCCCTGCGCTCCGCCCGGGTCACCTGACCTGCCTCAGCCAATGAGAGGGGAGGGGGCGGGCCAGAGGCACAGTGGGAGTCATGGGGGCTGCAGGGTGGGAAGTCGAGGGGGGGGGGGGGTTAAACAAAGACAAGTCATACTGGTGTCAGTGATGTAGTATACTGGTGTCAGTGATGTACTGATGTAGTATACTGGTGTCAATGATGTAGTATACTGGTGTCAGTGATGTACTGATGTAGTATACTGGTGTCAATGATGTAGTATACTGGTGTCAGTGATGTACTGATGTAGTATACTGGTGTCAGTGATGTAGTATACTGGTGTCAACGATGTAGTATACTGGTGTCAGTGATGTAGTATACTGGTGTCAGTGATATAGTATACTGGTGTCAGTGATGTACTGATGTAGTATACTGGTGTCAGTGATATAGTATACTGGTGTCAGTGATGTAGTATACTGGTGTCAGTGATGTAGTATACTGGTGTCAGTGATGTACTGATGTAGTATACTGGTGTCAGTGATGTAGTATACTGGTGTCAGTGATGTAGTATACTGGTGTCAGTGATGTAGTATACTGGTGTCAGTGATGTACTGATGTAGTATACTGGTGTCAATGATGTAGTATACTGGTGTCAGTGATGTACTGATGTAGTATACTGGTGTCAGTGATGTAGTATACTGGTGTCAACGATGTAGTATACTGGTGTCAGTGATATAGTATACTGGTGTCAGTGATATAGTATACTGGTGTCAGTGATGTAGTATACTGGTGTCAGTGATATAGTATACTGGTGTCAGTGATGTACTGATGTAGTATACTGGTGTCAGTGATATAGTATACTGGTGT
>CM062271.1:817894-855394 GCA_031216635.1 Dissostichus eleginoides | reverse complement strand
AGCGCCCGGTACCTTAATGGGAAACCCTAAATGTTTGAGCACCCTCTATGAAACGTCAAGCTACCCCACAGCACCCCCAAAATAAATCTCTGGCGCCGCCACTGAGCCTGCGACCCCGTTCTGAAGAGATGTGCAGAGCCAAACAGGCTCATTGCAGCCACCTGTCATAAGACACACTTTCTTGCCAAATATCAGCATTTTCTTTCTTTTCATTTTTTCGCACAGATTACAAAGTGGCAAAGTATCATAACTTTTTGTTCTAGCAAAGGACAATTGTATTATGTATTTATTTTTTGACCACACAGACTTATGGAGCATTGTTTTATTATCACTGTTCTAGCAAAGGAATGCTCACGTTCATATTGATGTATTTTAATAAATGTTAACTTGGCCCATTACGGGACTATTTGTGTTGGGGGGGCCCGACTTTTTTTTTGCTTGACAGAAAAAGTTTGAGAACCACTGGGTTAAAGAGATTTAACATATTTGTCAATCAGCTCCTAACGTCTATCCCTTGACCTCTGTGTGAAAGGTCACAGGGTTAGGGAATAGTGGATAGGAGAATTCAAAAGGACTTAGGAGAAGAGACTGCTTTGAGAATCGACTGCACTTTCACTATCCGACGTGTTTATGATGTCATGAATGTGCGTCTGCTGCTGTGGGGAAACTATGGAAACTACAGTTCTCTATACAGCGGACTACAACATGGATGTAGAATAAGAACGAGGGACTCCTGTAAACTCATCTAGAGACTCTGCTCCGTGCTCTGTTGCTTTAGGCTTTATGAACGTGGACAACAGAGAAACAGATTCTTCAGGACCAAAGCTGGGATCTAAATAAAAAGGAAAGTGAACCTTATGCTCGTCACCCTCTCCCTCCGGTCCACATTAATACAGATGATCACAATACGTATGATTGGATGAAAAGATCTTATAATCAATACAAATGTATTGATTATAACCGTTAGTCCTTAACATCTATCACTGTGTGTATCACCATTCAGACATCTTTTAAAAGTTGAACAAACCCCACAGCTCAGCAAAGACTGAGAGAGGTTGACTTTATTTGATCATTTCAGTAAAAACTAACGTTCATATTTCTCTTTTTGATTATAATACTGATGAGCGTTCAAACAAAGCACTTTGGCAACTTACTGTTTTAAAAAGCTCAATAAGCACCGTAACTTTCATGATATCATTTCTCCGTCATCATCGGTTGTTTCCGTGAACGGCCGAATGTTGTGTGACGGCAAATGCTGCAGCTGCAAGGCATTGTGGGTCAGCATTTTCTCCTCTCCTTTCGTAAAGGGAGGTCCAGTGTTTCCTAAGCTAGAGGAGGTTATAAAGGGAGGTCCAGTGTTTCCTAAGCTAGAGGAGGTTATAAAGGGAGGTCCAGTGTTTCCTAAGCTAGAGGAGGTTATAAAGGGAGGTCCAGTGTTTCCTAAAGGAGGTGATAAAGAAAGTTTGAAACCTCCTTTCCTATCATCTAGAGCAGGGGTCGGCAACAGGCGGACCACGGTCCGGATCCGGACCACGGCCATGGAGAGACCCCGACAGGGGGCGAAAGAGACGAGTGAGCGATACAGGGAGAGAAACACAGAAGAAGAGACGAGAGAGCGGCAGAGAGAAGCGGAGAGGAAAGTGAGTGAAGAGACGAGTGAGCGATACAGGGAGAGAAGAGGAGAGGAAAGTGAGTGAAGAGAAGAGTGAGCGATACAGGGAGAGAAGAGGAGAGGAAAGTGAGTGAAGAGACGAGTGAGCGATACAGGGAGAGAAGAGGAGAGGAAAGTGAGTGAGAGACGAGAGTGAGCGATACAGGGAGAGAAGCGGAGAGGAAAGTGAGTGAAGAGACGAGTGAGCGATACAGGGAGAGAAGAGGAGAGGAAAGTGAGTGAAGAGACGAGTGAGCGATACAGGGAGAGAAGAGGAGAGGAAAGTGAGTGAAGAGACGAGTGAGCGATACAGGGAGAGAAAAGGAGAGGAAAGTGAGTGAAGAGACGAGTGAGCGATACAGGGAGAGAGAGGAGAGGAAAGTGAGTGAAGAGACGAGTGAGCGATACAGGGAGAGAAAAGGAGAGGAAAGTGAGTGAAGAGACGAGTGAGCGATACAGGGAGAGAAGAGGAGAGGAAAGTGAGTGAAGAGCGACAGTGAGCGATACAGGGAGAGAAGAGGAGAGGAAAGTGAGTGAAGAGACGAGTGAGCGATACAGGGAGAGAAGAGGAGAGGAAAGTGAGTGAAGAGACGAGTGAGCGATACAGGGAGAGAAGAGGAGAGGAAAGTGAGTGAAGAGACGAAGTGAGCTACAGGGAGAGAAGAGGAGAGGAAAGTGAGTGAAGAGACGAGTGAGCGATACAGGGAGAGAAGAGGAGAGGAAAGTGAGTGAAGAGACGAAGTGAGCGATACAGGGAGAGAAGAGGAGAGGAAAGTGAGTGAAGAGAAGAGTGAGCGATACAGGGAGAGAAGAGGAGAGGAAAGTGAGTGAAGAGACGAGAGAGCGATACAGGAGAGAAGAGGAGAGGAAAGTGAGTGAAGACGAGTGAGCGATACAGGGAGAGAAGAGGAGAGGAAAGTGAGTGAAGAGAAGAAGTGAGCGATACAGGGAGAGAAGCAGAGAGGAAAGTGAGTGAAGAGACTAGAGAGCGATACAGGGAGAGAAGAGGAGAGGAAAGTGAATGAAGAGACGAGTGAGCGATACAGGGAAGAAGAGGAGAGGAAAGTGAGTGAAGAGACGAGTGAGCGATACAGGGAGAGAAGAGGAGAGGAAAGTGAGTGAAGAGAAGGTGAGCGATACAGGGAGAGAAGAGGAGAGGAAAGTGAGTGAAGAGAAGAGTGAGCGATACAGGGAAGAGAAGAGAGAGGAAAGTGAGTGAAGAGAGTGAGCGATACAGGGAGAGAAGAGGAGAGAAAGTGAGTTTAGAGAAGAGTGAGCGATACAGGGAGAGAAGAGGAGAGGAAAGGAGTGAAGAGACGAGTGAGCGATACAGGGAGAGAAGAGGAGAGGAAAGTGAGTGAAGAGACGAGTGAGCGATACAGGGAGAGAAGAGGAGAGGAAAGTGAGTGAAGAGACGAGTGAGCGATACAGGGAGAGAGGAGGAGAGGAAAGTGAATGAAGAGAAGAGTGAGCGATACAGGGAGAGAAACACAGAAGAAGAGACGAGTGAGAGATACAGGGAGAGAAACACAGAAGAAGAGACGAGTGAGAGATACAGGGAGAGAAACACAGAAAAAGAGACGAGAGAGCGGCAGAGAGAAGCCGAGAGGAGAGTGAGTGAAGAGACGAGTGAGAGATACAGGGAGAGAAACACAGAAGAAGAGACGAGTGAGAGATACAGGGAGAGAAACACAGAAGAAGAGACGAGTGAGAGATACAGGGAGAGAAACACAGAAGAAGAGACGAGTTAGAGATACAGGGAGAGAAACACAGAAGAAGAGACGAGTTAGAGATACAGGGAGAGAAACACAGAAGAAGAGACGAGTTAGAGATACAGGGAGAGAAACACAGAAGAAGAGACGAGTTAGAGATACAGGGAGAGAAGCGGAGAGGAGAGTGAACAGGCGTGTTAGCGGCAGACAGGGAGAGACAAATAATGACACATGGCGCTCTCCAAGAAGAGGAAAGAGGACAGTGAGAACAGAGCTTTTAACCCCGAGTGGACTCATTCATGTTCCTCCGGCCCACTGGGAGCACAGAGCCAGTGTGTCTCATTCAGAGACCGTGGCGCTCATTAAAAGAGCCAAAACGCCACTATGAGACAAAACACAAAGTGTTTGACCAAACATTCCCTCTCAAGTCAGAACTGAGGTCAAATAAGCACTCTCAGAGCCCGATTTGATCAGTCCACCAGGATCAAATGTAAACTAAATATGGTTCCAGCGCAGGCTAACCGAGGCTAACCCAGGCTAACCAATGAGCATGTGTGTGAGAATGGCCCTGACAACATTTCAGCCCAGATCTAAACTCCTGGCAGGACAAGCTCCACTCTCACACTGAACAAAACAAAGTGAGTGAGGGACTATAAGAGGGAGAGAAAGAGACACTTTAAAACTGTTCAATTGTTATGATGTGTAAAGACTGATGTGTTCTGTAATCGTCTGAAGCTGTCAGGTCATGATGTGTAAAGACTGTTCTGTAATCGTCTGAAGCTGTCAGGTCATGATGTGTAAAGACTGTTCTGTAATCGTCTGAAGCTGTCAGGTCATGATGTGTAAAGACTGATGTGTTCTGTAATCGTCTGAAGCTGTCAGGTCATGATGTGTAAAGACTGATGTGTTCTGTAATCGTCTGAAGCTCTCAGGTCATGATGTGTAAAGACTGATGTGTTCTGTAATCGTCTGAAGCTCTCAGGTCATGATGTGTAAAGACTGATGTGTTCTGTAATCGTCTGAAGCTGTCAGGTCATGATGTGTAAAGACTGATGTGTTCTGTAATCGTCTGAAGCTGTTAGGTCATGATGTGTAAAGACTGTTCTGTAATCGTCTGAAGCTCTCAGGTCATGATGTGTAAAGACTGATGTGTTCTGTAATCGTCTGAAGCTGTCAGGTCATGATGTGTAAAGACTGATGTGTTCTGTAATCGTCTGAAGCTGTCAGGTCATGATGTGTAAAGACTGATGTGTGCTGTAATCGTCTGAAGCTGTTAGGTCAGGATGTGTAAAGACTGATGTGTTCTGTAATCGTCTGAAGCTGTCAGGTCATGATGTGTAAAGACTGATGTGTTCTGTAATCGTCTGAAGCTCTCAGGTCATGATGTGTAAAGACTGATGTGTTCTGTAATCGTCTGAAGCTGTCAGGTCATGATGTGTAAAGACTGATGTGTTCTGTAATCGTCTGAAGCTGTTAGGTCATGATGTGTAAAGACTGTTGTAATCGTCTGAAGCTCTCAGGTCATGATGTGTAAAGACTGATGTGTTCTGTAATCGTCCTGAAAGCTGTCAGTCATGATGTGTAAAGACTGATGTGTTCTGTAATCGTCTGAAGCTGTCAGGTCATGATGTGTAAAGACTGATGTGTGCTGTAATCGTCTGAAGCTGTTAGGTCAGGATGTGAAACGGTTAACAAAGAAAAAGGGAAACTCCAGCTGCTGCTACACTTTATTCTATTTATCTAAAATTAAGCACTTTTAAGATGCACACATTTTCAAAAGCTATTTGATTTATTTTCTCTATTTTTATTTTTAAATGCAGCCCGAGAGGAACATCACACAGATCCACAGCATTTACTGTGATCTGTGTTCAATGTTAAGTGAATTAAATATTGTTGTAGTTGAATCTTTCTTCATTTGATTGGCAGTCAGCTGTTGATGACATGCTGACGTTGATACAGCTGCAGCTGCTTCGATATATCTCACACTCATTCATAAAGCAACTTAGACATGTTGATGTTCCGGACCTTTGCATGGGGACATTTTCTCTGACTGGACCTCGTTGAATTTGAGTTGAATACCCCTGCTCTAGAGAACCAGCTCTTATCATGGCGGCCACTGAGGGACTTCCGGTCATTTCACTCCGTCAGGAGGTTCCTGAGAGAAAGGGACTACTCGACCGCAGCCCAGATTTGTACAGTGACAGAGACACTGACCTGCAGTGTGGTTGGCTGAGGGCTGGTCACATGACGTCTGTCTGTGCTGCCAACGCCTCCCCTGAAGCTGCTGCAGCCAATAGAGCATCAGCTGCTGGGCCCTGCCTGGGGGGGATATGATATATCATAGATATTTAAATATAAATATATTAATATCAATAAGTATACATATAAGAATATAGATGAATATAATATGTATATGTTGTTAGTGGACCTTGAGGATGAAGGTGCGCTCGGGGGTCTGGATGTGGAAGGTTCCCCCCCCTTGCAGAGGGTAGCTGAAGGAGGCCCTGCAGAGCGGGACCCGGCCCAGCGGGGCCACGTCCTGGGGGGTCCGGTAATAGAACAGCTGGTTCCTGCTCTCCTCGTACCTGAACCAGCGCTGCTTCCAGGCCCTCAGGGGCCCCCCCTGCTTCTGAAGGAACCCACACAGCCTGGGGGGGGCAGGAGGGGCCCCGTTAGATAGGGAGGCTAGATCCTGGGGGTCCTGGGGGTTCTGGTGTTCCTGGTGTTCCTGAAGGTCCTGGGGGTTCTGGTGGTCCTGGTGGTTCTGGTGGTTTTGAAGGTCCTGAGGGTTCTGGTGGTCCTGGTGTTCCTGAAGGTCCTGAGGGTTCTGGTGGTTCTGGTGGTTCTGAAGGTCCTGGTGGTTCTGGGGGTCCTCAGGGGTTGTTGAAGGGGGTTTCTCTGGAGATGGATCCTGAGGGTTCTGGTGGTTCTGGTTGTCCTGGTGGTTCTGGTGGTTCTGGTGGTCCTCAGGAGTTTTTGGAGGGGGTTTCTCTGGAGCTGGATACTGCTGGTCCTGGTGGTCCTCGTGATCCTGCCGGTCTCTGGACTCAGAGATCTGGAGCGTGAAGGTTGAAATGTAAACAGGTGAGTCCTCTTCAGGGTTCTGGTCTGCTGGACCAAGTTCCTGAGAGTCAGCTGGAAGTGGATCTGGTTGTAGTGGGTCTTCAGCAGGAAGAGGATCTGGTTCTAGTGGGTCTTCACCAGGAAGTGGATCTTGTTCTAGTGGGTCTTCACCAGGAAGTGGATCTGGTTGTAGTGGGTCTTCAGCAGGAAGTGGATCTGGTTGTAGTGGGTATTCAGCAGGAAGTGGATCTGGTTCCGGTGGGTCTTCAGCAGGAAGTGGATCTGGTTGTAGTGGGTCTTCAGCAGGAAGTGGATCTGGTTCTAGTGGGTCTTCAGCAGGAAGTGGATCTGGTTCTATCAGGTATTTTGGGTTGTGTTGATCAGTTGGATCTGGATCAGTTGGAGGAGGATCTGGATCAGTTGGATCTGGATTAGTTGGAGGAGGATCTGGATCAGTTGGATCTGGACCAGTTGGCTCTGGTTCGTCTGGGTGGTTCTGATCCTGGTCTGCACAGGGACCCCCCTCCATGGCTCCTAAAGAGAAGGACTCTGCAGTACAAACTGTTCTGGGTCAGGGTCTGGTTCCTCTCTAGAGATTAGAAGGAAATGATTCATAATGACAGGAAGTGGCTCAGGGTGTAACCCCCCCCCCGACAGATGTTTACCTCTGAAGACCCCCTATGGTGGTCTGGGTCAGATCTGGTCTACTGGTTCTGAACAGCTGATCAGAACCTTCATCTCTTTACTCTATAGCTTCTATAATATACTACTACACTCTGATTCAAAGCACAAACACATTAGGTGTGTCCACACACACACACACACCACACACACACACACACCCTCAGCATGTCCTCACCTGTTCAGAACCACACCTGAATTTACCTAGGGGGGCGTGGCCTCGCAGTGGATCCTGATAAACAGCAAAGAAAGAAAGTAAAGTAAACTCACTGTTGTTGTCGTTGTTCCTCTTCTTCTTCTTCTTCTTCTTCTTCTTCTTCTTCTTCTTCTTCTTCTTCTTCTTCTTCTTCTTCTTCTTCTTCTTCTCTCTCTGTACCCTCCTCTCTCTCTTCTTGCTCCTCCAGCCGATTTCTCAGCTTTTTCTCCAGCAGATCTCTGAGACGTCGCGAGAACACACGTGACTTCAGGGCCGATTTCAAAATAAGAGCGTTGTTAAAAAGAAAAAAGTTCTCCCTCCTTGCATTTCAAAATAAAAGCTCACAGTCCCAGGAAACAAACAACTTCTCTATTAAACAACACAACAAGAAGCAGCCCTTCACAATAAGAGCCTCTGAGTGAGAGAGTGATGCACCAGCTTTTATTTAATTAACCTTGAAGAGTCCTCTGATGATCACATACTCTTTATATCAGTATGTAGTGTCTCTACTTTAAAGAGTCCTCTCCTGCTGGTGTTCAGGTGTATATCAGTATGTAGTGTCTCTACTTTAAAGAGTCCTCTCCTGCTGATGTTCAGGTGTATATCAGTATGCAGTGTCTCTACTTTAAAGAGTCCTCTCCTGCTGATGTTCAGGTGTATATCAGTAATTGCAGTGTCTCTACTTTAAAGAGTCCTCTCCTGCTGATGTTCAGGTGTATATCAGTAGCAGTGTCTCTACTTTAAAGAGTCCTCTCCTGCTGATGTTCAGGTGTATATCAGTATGCAGTGTCTCTACTTTAAAGAGTCCTCTCCTGCTGATGTTCAGGTGTATATCAGTATGTAGTGTCTCTACTTTAAAGAGTCCTCTCCTGCTGATGTTCAGGTGTATATCAGTATGTAGTGTCTCTACTTTAAAGAGTCCTCTCCTGCTGGTGTTCAGGTGTATATCAGTATGTAGTGTCTCTACTTTAAAGAGTCCCTCTCCTGCTGATGTTCAGGTGTATATCAGTATGTAGTGTCTCTACTTTAAAGAGTCCCTCTCCTGATGATTTTCAGGTGTATATCAGTATGTAGTGTCTCTACTTTAAAGAGTCCTCTCCTGCTGATGGTCAGGTGTATATCAGTATGTAGTGTCTCTCCTTTAAAGAGTCCTCTCCTGCTGTTGTTCAGGTGTATATCAGTATGTAGTGTCTCTACTTTAAAGAGTCCTCTCCTGCTGATGTTCAGGTGTATATCAGTATGTAGTGTCTCTCCTTTAAATAGTCCTCTCCTGCTGATGGTCAGGTGTATATCAGTATGTAGTGTCTCTACTTTAAAGAGTCCTCTCCTGCTGATGTTCAGGTGTATATCAGTATGTAGTGTCTCTCCTTTAAAGAGTCCTCTCCTGCTGATGTTCAGGTGTATATCAGTATGTAGTGTCTCTACTTTAAAGAGTCCTCTCCTGCTGATGTTCAGGTGTATATCAGTATGTAGTGTCTCTCCTTTAAAGAGTCCTCTCCTGCTGATGGTCAGGTGTATATCAGTATGTAGTGTCTCTCCTTTAAAGAGTCCTCTCCTGCTGATGTTCAGATGTATATCAGTATGTAGTGTCTCTCCTTTAAAGAGTCCTCTCCTGCTGATGTTCAGGTGTATATCAGTATATAGTGTCTCTCCTTTAAAGAGTCCTCTCCTGCTGATGTTCAGGTGTATATCAGTATGTAGTGTCTCTCCTTTAAAGAGTCCTCTCCTGCTGAGGTTCAGGTGTATATCAGTATGTAGTGTCTCTACTTTAAAGAGTCCTCTCCTGCTGATGTTCAGGTGTATGTCAGTATGTAGTGTCTCTACTTTAAAGAGTCCTCTCCTGCTGATGGTCAGGTGTATATCAGTATGTAGTGTCTCTCCTTTAAAGAGTCCTCTCCTGCTGAGGTTCAGGTGTATATCAGTATGTAGTGTCTCTACTTTAAAGAGTCCTCTCCTGCTGATGTTCAGGTGTATGTCAGTATGTAGTGTCTCTCCTTTAAAGAGTCCCCCCTGGTGTAACCACAGGGCTGTAGATGCAGAGCTGATAGAAGAGACAGCAGTGTTTTAATACACACATCTTTATTGTGACACTCAGATCGAAGCTTCTGAACGACCTTCACAGAAACCCAAAACATCAAAAAGGCAAACGACAAACAATATTTGCAAAATGTAAAATAAATATAAAGTAATATTTAAATAAAAAGCGTGTTTTTAGTTTAAATGATTTCTCTGTTTTGATGAAAGTGTTTTAAGGAGAGATAATGAACAGCTGTTATATATAGGGTTATAACGTCTGTAGTGGAGTCACCTGTCCAGCAGAGGGCGCTGCAGGGCACAAGCCTGCTGGAGAAGCACTATGTATGTATATATATATATATTTATATCTGTTATCCTGCAGGACGTTCTGTGTCTCTTCAGGACGATGTGTCTCTTCAGGACGATGTGTCTCTTCAGGACGATGTGTCTCTTCAGGACGATGTGTCTCTTCAGGACGTTCTGTGTCTCTTCATGACGATGTGTCTCTTCAGGACGTTCTGTGTCTCTTCAGGACGTTCTGTGTCTCTTCAGGACGATGTGTCTCTTCAGGACGATGTGTCTCTTCAGGACGATGTGTCTCTTCAGGCTGCTCAGAGATCTGCCGTTCATCACAGTATTAGTACATTCATGAGGAATATAATGAAGTACATTTACTCAAGTACTCTTTGAGGTACTTGTACTTTACTCTTTGAGGTACTTGTACTTTACTCTTTGAGGTACTTGTACTCTACTCTTTGAGGTACTTGTACTCTACTCTTTGAGGTACTTGTACTCTACTCTTTGAGGTACTTGTAGGTACTTGTACTCTACTCTTTGAGGTACTTGTACTCTACTCTTTGAGGTACTTGTACTTTACTCTTGTAGGTACTTGTACTCTACTCTTTGAGGTACTTGTACTCTACTCTTTGAGGTACTTGTAGGTACTTGTACTCTACTCTTTGAGGTACTTGTACTCTACTCTTTGAGGTACTTGTACTCTACTCTCTGAGATACTTGTACTCTACTCTTTGAGGTACTTGTAGGTACTTGTACTCTACTCTTTGAGGTACTTGTAGGTACTTGTACTCTACTCTTTGAGGTACTTGTAGGTACTTGTACTCTACTCTTTGAGGTACTTGTACTCTACTCTTTGAGGTACTTGTACTCTACTCTTTGAGGTACTTGTACTCTACTCTTTGAGGTACTTGTACTCTACCCTTTGAGGTACTTGTACTCTACTCTTTGAGGTACTTGTAGGTACTTGTACTCTACTCTTTGAGGTACTTGTACTCTACTCTTTGAGGTACTTGTACTCTACTCTCTGAGATACTTGTACTCTACTCTTTGAGGTACTTGTAGGTACTTGTACTCTACTCTTTGAGGTACTTGTAGGTACTTGTACTCTACTCTTTTGAGGTACTTGTAGGTACTTGTACTCTACTCTTTGAGGTACTTGTACTCTACTCTTTGAGGTACTTGTACTCTACTCTTTGAGGTACTTGTAGGTACTTGTACTCTACTCTTTGAGGTACTTGTACTCTACTCTTTGAGGTACTTGTACTCTACTCTTTGAGGTACTTGTACTCTACTCTCTGAGATACTTGTACTTTACCCTTTGAGGTACTTGTTCTCTACTCTTTGAGGTACTTGTAGGTACTTGTACTCTACTCTTTGAGGCACGTGTACTCTACTCTTTGAGGTACTTGTAGGTACTTGTACTCTACTCTTTGAGGTACTTGTACTCTACTCTTTGAGGCACTTGTACTCTACTCTTTGAGGTACTTGTACTCTACTCTTTGAGGTACTTGTACTCTACCCTTTGAGGTACTTGTACTCTACTCTTTGAGGTACTTGTAGGTACTTGTACTCTACTCTTTGAGGTACTTGTACTCTACTCTTTGAGGTACTTGTACTCTACCTGAGTATTTGATAACTTTATATCTGACGATCAATTATTATCTAATAGAAACTGCATTATATTATTATTTAGAAGTTAAACATTCAATCTGTGCCGTCTTTATTTACAGATACTTAGGACATGAGAGGACAGGAGAGGACATGAGAGGACAGGAGAGGACAGGAGAGGACATGAGAGGACAGGAGAGGACAGGAGAGGACAGGAGAGGACAGGAGGATTTGTCCTCCTCTCTGGTGCTCAGCGCAAGATTCAGATTTCCTGTTTGCTTTCTTTACGTCTGTAGCAGGTGATGGAGAAGAACAAGGGCCCTCGCTGCAGAGACAGTCCTGATCCGGGGGACAGATGGGGGTCTCAGTCGTTCTCGTTGCTGTGGTTAGTCCCCCGTCCTCTCCGTCCTCTCCGTCCTCTCCTCTCGGGGGACAGACGGGGTCTCAGTCACCCTCGTCGCTGTGGTTGGTCCTCTCGTCCCCCGTCCTCTCCGTCCTCTCCTCGCTGGCGCAGCTCTCGTCGATGTTCTGCAGAGAGTCGCAGCGCTGCAGGGACAGATGCTCAGAGGAGACACCGGGGATGGACGCTCTGATCCGGGAACAGCCAGGGCCGAAGACCAGGACCATGTCTCCTCTTCCAGTCCGGGTACTTCAGGGACGCCTTGTAGATCCTGCGCATGGCCTGAGGACGACGCGGACGAGGGGGACATGAGGGGGCAGGAGAAGACAGGACGACAGGAGAGGACAGGAGGGGACAGGAGAGGAGACGAGAGGACAGGAGAGGTCATCACACCAGAGGCCTGTACGACGAAGCCGGTTCAACCTAACCTGGATATGTTTGAGTTAGCCGGTTGGCCTAATCCAAAACATACGCTCTCTCGCTAAGCGGTCCTACGACGCGGGTTATCAACTCGATAACTCAAGCCAGCCGTGTCCTATCTAGTTAGGAGCGCGTTCACATGAAAGGGGCGGGGTTAGCAACATTTGACCAATCACAAACATGGATAAGCACACTGACAGCGCAGCGTCAGACTTCCTGAATGAAAAGTGAACTATAATATTAGACAAATATGAAGAAGTTAAACTTTAAACATCCATGACTTAAACACTTGATCCAGGATCAAAGCCACATAGCTGCACCTGCAAGGTGAATACAGCTGGTAACAGAACAAGTGTTTGAATGCGTCCATTAACAGGTTTATGATATCACTGCCCCGTCTAAGACACGATCTGACTTTAATTACATTTGACTCGAGTGTTTCCTCAACTTAATGTGGTGCTTAAAATAATCCTTCTGCATACAGTATGTGACACTGTGAGTGTTGCACGGCCAGATCCGGCTCAGCTGACTCAGATAA
This sequence comes from Dissostichus eleginoides, assembly GCA_031216635.1. Classification (NCBI taxonomy): domain Eukaryota; kingdom Metazoa; phylum Chordata; class Actinopteri; order Perciformes; family Nototheniidae; genus Dissostichus; species Dissostichus eleginoides. The sequence goes on along the minus strand of CM062271.1, from coordinate 842,812 downwards.
GGAGATATATGATACATTATGATGTGATATGATGTGATATGAATGATAATGGGACACATCGACGTCTGCACTCACAGTGGACTGTACGTAATGTTACTTTGATCCGGTTACTTGTGTTGTGGCAGATATTTCAGTAAGCTTTCTTAATGCTAATGTTATAATAGTCAGATTGCTCTGAAGATGGGAGGTGATGTTCTATTCATGTTCACGTTCACACAGTCGGTGATTTTTGCCGGCCGTCTTTCCTGCAACGGCAGTTTCTCTGTATTTCCTTTCTCCTGTAATATGACTTGATCGCTTTAAACTCTGCACACTGAGCTCTGATTGGTCAGCAGGCGGTGCTTTCACTGACTTGATCTCTTAGCCTGGAACCTAACCTGCTCCGGACCAGGCTAGCCGCTCAGCATAAGTTACCATGGAGATCTAGCCCGCTAAGAAGAGAACCAGCGTCGAGTTTTCCCTGAAGTTAGCTCGCTAAGAGAACATCCGGCTTCGTCGTACAGGCCTCAGGTTACAGTACAACGTATTCAAACCACAGAAGAAGACTTTACCTTCGGGGCCACCAACTGAGACGCTCTGTTCACGACCCACTTAGGTAACGAACCTGCAGAGACAACAAAACCAGGATCAGAACCAGGATCAGAACCAGGATCAGAACCAGGATCAGAACCAGATCCTGGATCAGATCCAGGATCAGATCCAGGATCAGAACCAGGATCAGATCCAGGATCAGAACCAGGATCAGAACCAGGATCAGATCCAGGATCAGGACCAGGATCAGAACCAGGATCAGATCGAGGATCAGAACCAGGATCAGAACCAGGATCAGATCCTGGATCAGAACCAGGATCAGATCCAGGATCAGAACCAGGATCAGAACCAGGATCAGATCCAGGATCAGATCCTTTTTTTCGTCCCACAGAGGGAACTTTTACGTTGTTACAACAAAGTGTAGATAGAGACGAAGGAAATAGAACACGGTTCTATAAAAAGGAACATTAGAGGAACACGTTCAGGTAGAGAGGATAACTGTGTGGTCTATACAGAAAGGGTTCCACTGGTTCCACTGGTTCCTTATTGACTGGGTAAATCAGAGGTTCTGTGGGGGTCCCACCTTTGGGGTCCATCTGGGTCAGGTAGTAGAGGGTGGAGCTGCTGGGTCCGTTAGACTGGATCAGATACCCCGTCAGCAGGGACACCGCCCGCACAAAGTCCTTCTTAGGGGGGTGGTCCTGAGGACAGTCATCGCTCATTAAAGACGTGTGTTGTTCATTATAGACGTGTGTTGTTCATTATAGACGTGTGTTGTTGTTCATTATAGACGTGTGTTGTTCATTAAAGACGTGTGTTGTTCATTAAAGACGTGTGTTGTTCATTAAAGACGTGTGTTGTTCATTAAAGACGTGTGTTGTTCATTAAAGACGTGTGTGTTCATTAAAGCGTGTGTTGTTCATTATAGACGTGTGTTGTTCATTAAGACGTGTGTTGTTCATTATAGACGTGTGTTGTTCATTAAGACGTGTGTTGTTCATTAAGACGTGTGTTGTTCATTATAGAGTGTGTTGTTCATTAAAGACGTGTGTTGTTCATTAAGACGTGTGTTGTTCATTAAAGACGTGTGTTGTTCATTAAAGACGTGTGTTGTTCATTAAAGACGTGTGTTGTTCATTAAAGACGTGTGTTGTTCATTAAAGACGTGTGTTGTTCATTAAAGACGTGTGTTGTTCATTAAAGACGTGTGTTGTTCATTATAGACGTGTGTTGTTCATTAAAGACGTGTGTTGTTCATTAAAGACGTGTTGTGTTCATTAAAGACGTGTGTTGTTCATTAAAGACGTGTGTTGTTCATTAAGACGTGTGTTGTTCATTAAAGACGTGTGTTGTTCATTATAGACGTGTGTTGTTCATTAAGACGTGTGTTGTTCATTAAGACGTGTGTTGTTCATTAAAGACGTGTGTTTTGTTCATTATAGACGTGTGTTGTTCATTAAGACGTGTGTTGTTCATTATAGACGTGTGTTGTTCATTATAGACGTGTGTTGTTCATTAAAGACGTGTGTTGTTCATTATAGACGTGGTGTGTTGTTCATTAAGACGTGTGTTGTTCATTATAGACGTGTGTTGTTCATTAGACGTGTGTTGTTCATTAAAGACGTGTGTTGTTCATTATAGACGTGTGTTGTTCATTAAAGACGTGTGTTGTTCATTAAGACGTGTGTTGTTCATTAAGACGTGTGTGTTCATTAAAGACGTGTGTTGTTCATTAAAGACGTGTGTTGTTCATTAAAGACGTGTGTTGTTCATTATAGACGTGTGTTGTTCATTATAGACGTGTGTTGTTCATTAAAGACGTGTGTTGTTCATTAAGACGTGTGTTGTTCATTAAAGACGTGTGTTGTTCATTAAAGACGTGTGTTGTTCATTAAGACGTGTGTGTTGTTCATTAAGACGTGTGTTGTTCATTAAAGACGTGTGTTGTTCATTAAGACGTGTGTTGTTCATTAAGACGTGTGTTGTTCATTATAGACGTGTGTTGTTCATTAAAGACGTGTGTTGTTCATTATAGACGTGTGTTGTTCATTAAGACGTGTGTTGTTCATTAAGACGTGTGTTGTTCATTAAGACGTGTGTTGTTCATTATAGACGTGTGTTGTTCATTAGAGACGTGTGTTGTTCATTAAAGACGTGTGTTGTTCATTAAGACGTGTGTTGTTCATTATAGACGTGTTGTTCATTATAGACGTGTGTTGTTCATTAGACGTGTGTTGTTCATTAAAGACGTGTGTTGTTCATTAAAGACGTGTGTTGTTCATTAGACGTGTGTGTTGTTCATTAAAGAGTGTGTTGTTCATTAAAGACGTGTGTTGTTCATTAAGACGTGTGTTTTGTTCATTAAAGACGTGTGTTGTTCATTAAAGACGTGTGTTGTTCATTATAGACGTGTGTTGTTCATTAAAGACGTGTGTTGTTCATTATAGACGTGTGTTGTTCATATAAAGACGTGTGTTGTTCATTAAAGACGTGTGTGTTGTTCATTAAGACGTGTGTTGTTCATTATAGACGTGTGTTGTTCATTAAAGACGTGTGTTGTTCATTAAGACGTGTGTTGTTCATTAAAGACGTGTGTGTTGTTCATTAAAGACGTGTGTTGTTCATTAAAGACGTGTGTTGTTCATTAAAGACGTGTGTTGTTCATTAAAGACGTGTGTTGTTCATTAAAGACGTGTGTTGTTCATTAAAGAGTGTGTGTTGTTCATTAAAGACGTGTGTTGTTCATTAAAGACGTGTGTGTTGTTTCATTAAAGACGTGTTGTGTTGTTTAAAGACGTGTGTTGTTTCATTATAGACGTGTGTGTTGTTTTACAGACGTGTTGATGTCTCACCGGGTGTTTGACGGAGTAGTTGATGATCAGGAAGTCGTTCCCCAGAGGAAGCCAAGACCTCATCGTCACAAAGTCCCTGTTCTTCAGAGGACTGGGACACCTCCCTACACACACACACACACACACACACACACACACACACACACACACACACACACACACACACATTAGCATGCAGTGACGCTCTCCTCCTGTAGGGGCAGTGTCAGACCTACAGGAGTAGTATCCCACGTCGGTGTTGGCGTTCAGCCTCCCGATGTCGTACGTCTCGATCATGTTGCTGTCCCACTTCCTGCGGTAGCTGGTGTCGTGGAGGACGTCGTACAGCGTCTCCGGTGACACGTCCTTACACACGATCCTCATCTGAGACACAGAGACACGTTAATAACCAACAGGAAGTCAGGAGAGATCAGCCGGAGACCTGAAGCTAACAGTGTTAGCTTAGCATCAGGTAACCCTGAGAGTGAGCTAACGCTGTGGGCGCTAACTGTGAGGTCAAAGCCCTTTTCTCATGTTTGGCTCGCCTGGGCTTTTTTTGTAGAAATGCTATTAAAACATGAACCCTGTGCTGCATAATCAAGTGATATACATGTTTCTTTTCATAACAAGCTAAGCTATCAGCATATGTAGGCTACCGGGATGTCACATGGATGTACACATAGTTATGAGACCATAAGTACAAATGAAAAAACAAGACGAAAATGTCATCACTCAGAAATGACATGATCTGATGACATTGTATTCAAAACATGTGATGAAGGTGTTGCGCGGAGTGCGGACACTTTGTAGTCCCTCTGACAGCAGGTCATGTGATCCGCTCTGTAGGTCATGTGATCCGCTCTGATCACCAGATACTGAGGTCAGACGCTCCGTGTAACTCAATCAGCGTCTCGTTAATCTTTCATAAGGAGCTTCATGTCTCTGTCGTCATGTCTGTCCCTCGTCTCTCTGAAGACCTGCTCAGTTCAAACGCCTGTTCCAGACCTCATGCATATTTATAAGAGATATAATGAATGTTCCTCAGGGTTGTGTGTGTGTGTGTGTGTGTGTGTGTGTGTGTGGTGTGTGTGTGTGTGTGTGTGTGTGTGTGTGTGTGTGACTTCATGTGGTGTTTCACTTCCTGTGGTCAGTCTGGGGTCAAACCCTCTCTGAAGAGTGATGCATTATTAATATTAAAGATGAATAATGAATCGTTTCCACTAATTACTCCTCTGTTACCGCAAAACACAAACACTACACACACTACACACACTACACACACTACAGACACTACAGACACTACACACACTACAGACACTACACACACTACAGACACTACACACACTACAGACACTACAGACACTACACAGTACAGACACTACACACACTACACACACTACACACACTACAGACACTACAGACACTACATACACTACAGACACTACATACACGACAGACACTACAGACACTATACACACTACACACACTACAGACACTACACACACTACAGACACTACACACACTACAGACACTACACACACTACAGGCACTACATACACTACAGACACTACAGACACTACACACACTACAGACACTACAGACACTACACACACTACAGACACTACAGACACTACACACACTACAGACACTACAGACACTACACACACTACAGACACTACACACACTACAGACACTACAGACACTACAGACACTACACACACTACACACACTACAGACACTACAGACACTACACACACTACAGACACTACACACACTACACACACTACAGACACTACAGACACTACACACACTAAAGACACTACAGACACTACACACAGTACAGACACTACACACACTACACACAGTACACGCACTACACACACTACAGACACTACACACACTACAGACACTACACACACTACAGACACTACGCACACTACAGACACTACACACACTACAGACACTACAGACACTACACACTACACACACTACAGACACTACAGACACTACGCACACTACACACACTAAAGACACTACACACACTACAGACACTACACATACTACACACACTACAGACACTACACACACTACACACACTAAAGACACTACACACAGTACACACACTACAGACACTACACACACTACACACAGTACACACACTACAGACACTACACACACTACACACAGTACACACACTACAGACACTACACACACTACACACACACCAGACACTACACACACTACAGACACTACACACAGTACACACACTGAAGACACTACACACACTACAGACACTACACACACTACACACACTACAGACACAACACACACTACACACACTACACACACTACAGACACTACACACACTACAGACAGTACACACACTACACACACTACAGACAGTACACACACTACAGACACTACACACACACTACACACACTACACACACAGTACAGACACTATACACACTACAGACACAACACACACACTACAGACACTACACACACTACACACACTACAGACACTACACACACTACAGACACTACACACACTACAGACACTACAGACACTACACACACTACACACACTACAGACACTACACACACTACAGACATTACACAAACAGTACAGACACTACACACACTACAGACAATACACACACTACAGACACTACACACACTACAGACACTACACACACACACGCTTGTCAGGTGCTAAACTCTTCCATCAGGAGGAGCAGCTTCAGAAAGGATGCAGATATAGAAACCCAAATATTCCTCATGAAGAAACATCTCCAGCAACAACACATGCAGCGTTTAGAGAACATTCAGCAGCTTGAGGAGACATGTGCTGAAACCAAACGCTGAAGAAGCTCAAACACAACGGAGACCAGGGGACACTAAAGAGTGACGCACACAGCTAGGAGACCAGGGGACACTAAAGAGTGACGCACACAGTTGGGAGACCAGGGGACACTAAAGAGTGACGCACACAGCTTGGAGACCAGGGGACACTAAAGAGTGACACACACAGCTGGGAGACCAGGGGACACTAAAGAGTGACGCTCACAGCTAGGAGACCAGGGGACACTAAAGAGTGACACACACAGCTTGGAGACCAGGGGACACTAAAGAGTGACACACACAGCTGGGAGACCAGGGGACACTAAAGAGTGACGCACACAGCTAGGAGACCAGGGGACACTAAAGAGTGATGCACACAGCTGGGAGACCAGGGGACACTAAAGAGTGACGCACACAGCTGGGAGACCAGGGGACGCTAAAGAGTGACGCACATTACTGCTTGGTGACTTCTCTGTTTCTGTGTGTGTACTCTGTTTAAATGCTCTGTAGTTGATCTGATTGAAATTGTGATTTTAATCTCAAAACCGCTGCAGTATTTTCAGGCAGAAATTTGGGACAATTATTTTGACAGAAACGTTCAAACTGAACTGACTGGCTGCTAGGGTTAACTTTGATTTAAACATCTGTAGAATACTAAGAGCTTTATTGAGTAGGGGTAACTGTATTAAGGGTTAAACTCATATCTTTATAACTTAGGGTTTAATGTAGTTGTAAACTATCGTGCCACTAAAAAGTTTCATTACCAACTCAGGAGTGAGCCAGTCTCGATTTCCTATTGATATGAGGCCCATCAGCTGCAGAGAGTTAACTAATTAAAGGGGCGTGGCCCCACAGCTGTGACAACTCAGCAATCAGGTGTCCATTTTAGGTAGCACTTTCCTGGAGCATCAGCGTCAGACGAAGACTGACCATGTGTGAGTCCAAGACTGACAAAGACAATAGAGTCCTGCGTGAGTCCAAGACTGACAAAGACCATAGAGTCCTGCGTGAGTCCAAGACTGACAAAGACAATAGAGTCCTGCGTGAATCCAAGACTGACAAAGACCATAGAGTCCTGTGTGAGTCCAAGACTGACAAAGACCATAGAGTCCTGTGTGAGTCCAAGACTGACAAAGACAATAGAGTCCTGCTTGAGTCCAAGACTGACAAAGACCATAGGGTCCTGCGTGAGTCCAAGACTGACAAAGACCATAGAGTCCTGCGTGAGTCCAAGACTGACAAAGACCATAGGGTCCTGCGTGAGTCCAAGACTGACAAAGACCATAGAGTCCTGCGTGAGTCCAAGACTGACAAAGACCATAGGGTCCTGCGTGAGTCCAAGACTGACAAAGACCATAGAGTCCTGCGTGAGTCCAAGACTGACAAAGACCATAGAGTCCTTTGTCCAAGACTGACAAAGACAAAGGAGTCCTGTTGGAGTCACGAGGGAGGCAAAGAGGAGGTAAATCCAACTTTGATTGAGCTAGGTTTCGCTGGTGTTTTTATCCACTCTTGCTAAAAAACATGTGTATATTCTCCATTCCTGTTCATGTGTCTTCTCGCAATTATCACTGGCCCCGTGTATCTCCTAATCGATATAACCGGCCTGCTCTCGTCTATCCCACATGCTCCACTGAGATCCAACATCTAGTGACAGGTGGCCTGTGGAACTGCCAGTCAGCTGTTCCTAAGGCTGACTTCATCTCTGGCTACGCTTCCCTGCAGTCTCTGGACTTCCTTGCTCTCGCTGAGACCTGGATTACTCCCTCCAACACATCCACCCCAGCAGCTCTCTCCACAGCATATTCCTTCTCCCATACACCCAGACCCTCTGGCAGAGGAGGTGGCACAGGTCTCCTGCTCTCTCCCAAATGGAGCTTTTCCCTCTCCAAGCTACCTAACTTCACTCCTTCCACCTTTGAATTCCATGCCGTCACTGTAACCCATCCTATACAATTAACCATTGTTGTTCTCTACCGTCCACCAGGCGCCTTGGGGGACTTCTTGGAGGAATTAGATCATCTCCTCTCACACATCCCTGAAACTGGCCCTCCCGCTGTACTTCTCGGAGACTTCAACCTCCAGACAGGGAAGACACTTTCTCACTGTCTCCATCCCCACCAACTCATAAAGCTGGCAATGTCCTTGATCTCATATTCTCAAGGAACTGCACTACCTCTAACCTCTCTGTAAACCCGCTTCACACATCTACGGAGCCCCCAAGGGGACATGGAGAAGAAAAAAAAAAAAAATTGAACAAAAAAATATATATTATTTGCGAGATCTCGCAAAACTTTCATTTAGCTCAATGTCTTCCTGGTCAGTCGGCAACACAGAAACCACAACAATGGAGCGGTTCATCGATTTTACTTTGAGCTTGGCCTTAAATATAAAGATATAACATCAGTGCTTGGCAATAGGCACGGGTTTCACATAAGTGAAAGACACCTCAAGAGAACACTCAGAGCGAGGGGACATGCACGTCGCAAAGCATACTCTGAGCTGAGTTATTGACAGATTCGAATTTCGCGGATCAATAACTCATGAACATAATGTTGTAAAAATACAAACAACATGACTTTAAAATCATAACAAGGTAGACAACGAGCTACAGAGTCGTTTTGATCAGAACAGTTCGATACGCACGCATAGCTAAACTTCAAGAATTAGTCACAATCTGCAGCTGGAGGAGGGAGAGGAGTGCTTAGGGACCGTCTACAAACTGCAACGGGGTTTTGCGAGATCTCGCAAAAGTATTGCGAGATCTTGCAATACATTTTTTTTTTTTTTTTGTTCAAATAATTTTTTTTTTCTTCTCCATGTCCCCTAGGGGGCTCCGTAAACATCCGATCTCATTTCATTTCATTTCAAACGTTTATTTATCCAGGTGTATCCCATTGAGATCATTGATCTCTTTTTCAAGGGAGACCTGCTCAAGTAGGTTCCACATGAAACATAAAAACATAAAACAGAACAACAAAAAGGACATCATCCAGCATCATTACAGGGATTACAATTTACAATAACTATCCACATGAACAGGTTCCAACAGCATCCGACTGAGTAGCATCCAACCGAGCTTTAAAAACATTTAGTGGCACCAGATTGCTCAGTTTCCATTTAATTTGCAGACTGTTCCAAGACAGAGGAGCTGCGCGTCTAAAAGCTATCTCCCTAAGACAGTCCTAGCAGCTGGCTCATTTAGTGAAACCACAGCACAGATCTCAGGCAGTAGCCGCTTACAATTCACCGTGAGATCAGGGAGCAGATGGAGGATGGAAGTCTCCCTAACATGGCTTTGTAGATGAACATGTACCAGTGACTGAGCCTCCGTACAGTGAGCGAAGGCAGACCTGCCCTGGCATACAGGGTACAGTGATGGGTTAATACTTTACAGTTAGTAACACATCTCAGCGCACTGTGACACGCAGCATCTAACTTGATCAGGTAATGGGCCGGTGCATTCATATAGACCAGATCCCCAGAGTCCAGCACACTGTGACACGCAGCATCTAACTCGATCAGGTGATGGGCCGGTGCATTCATATAGACCAGATCCCCAGAGTCCAGCACACTGTGACACGCAGCATCTAACTCGATCAGGTGATGGGCCGGTGCATTCATATAGACCAGATCCCCAGAGTCCAGCACAGGTCAAAAGGTCACAGAGCCTTTTCCTGGCCTCAGCGAGAAACAGGACTTGTTCCTGTGAAAGAAACCTAGCCTCACCCTCAGCTCTCTAAGCATGTTATTGACCTGAAGTTTAAAAGAGAGGCAGTCATCAAGCCAGATACCAAGGTATTTGTAACAGGTAACCACTTCAAGTTTTATTCCTTGCGTAGTTACAATATCTAAAACAGGCTCTGGTGTCTTTTTAGCTTTTGAAAAGAGCATTACTTTGGTTTTATCAACATTTAAAAGAAGCTTTAGTTCAGAGAGCTGAGTCTGAATAATGTTAAAAACAGCCTGTAATTCATCAACAGCCTCCTGAATGGAGGGACCTGCACAGTACATCACGGTGTCGTCCGCATCAAAATGTAAGGTTGCACCATCCACATTTTGACCTAAGCTGTTGATGTAGATGGAGAATAAAAGTGGACCTAAAACAGAACCTTGGGGAACACCATTAGTAATGTTAAACCACTCAGAAGACAGCCCATCAAAGTGAACACATTGGGACCTTTCAGAGAGGTAGTTCACCAACCACCCACTGCATGGCTGGATATGCCAATACTGAGTAGCCTCTGCTTCAAGATGCGATGATCGACGGTATCAAACGCTTTGGACAGGTCAACAAACAGAGCTGCACAACTCTGCTTCTTATCTAAGATACTCGCCATATCATTCACCGCTTTCATTGTGGCAGTGATGGTGCTATGTTGCTTTCTGAAGCCTGACGGATGTTTAGACAGGAGGTCATTTATACATAAAAACTCCTTTACCTGTTTAGTCTAGCAGGAAGGGCCCTCAGATTTTGAGATACCCCTACCCAAGGTAGAACAAATGACAACAATGATTTTTCTTATCTTTAGGGTCTCCCATTAATGAAATTGATTGTTGTCACATTTTATTTTGGGGGAAAAAATGTTTTTTTGGCTGTTCTTTCGAACTACCCCAATCCCTGAAAAAGAGCCAAATTAGACCAGGCCGAATATGGGAAAGGTGACAAAAAAGCCCATAACTTGAGAATGACCACTCTTTTCCTCTTCAGATTTGCTGAGGTATGAACCAGGTGGCTGTCCTACATCACCAAATAGTCAGACAATTATTTAACTAAAAAAATACTGAACTATAGTCCTGTAAACTTAGCTTTAGTTTAGACGGAAATTGTACTTTTTGGTGATAGGAACATAGGACTCAATCACTTTTCTCTCATTTATCAGAAAAACAGAAATCCCTAAAAAATATACCATTACTGAATTGTCTAGGGTGCTATTGAACACTAACCAGTATGGAAATATCTGGTACAGTTCTATTGCAAATGAGATTTCTTTAGACATAGGCCTACCTCTTCTCTGATACAGTCAAATTCCGAATGGGGGATAAGTGGCATAATAGCCTATAAGTTACGAATGCTCACTCTGATGGTCATTATATTTGGAGAGGGAAATACCAGGTGGCTGAACTACATCACCAAATAGTCAGAATAAGAGTAACCCAATACAATAAAGTGTATTAGTTCTAAATTGCAAGCCTCTAAAACATAGGTGTAAATAGTACACGTTTTATTGAAACTGGAACCTTAATTCAAAGTACAGTATACAAATCATCAAATAATTCTGTGAGAGGTCAAGTATATAGATACTCCGTACAGGGAAAGCCAACAGAGAGGCACTGGCACTTTGCACTCTCTCCACACTTTGAATCTTTGCAATACAAGTGAGTAATGTCTCTCACTTCTCTAGGTGCTGGGGGTTTTGTAAATAGCACTGGTTGAATGGCCCCATCTCTGACAATCCACCCCTTGCCAACAGGACTCCATAACAAGGGTTTGGGTTCGGGCTGTGACACCACTGAGAGAATTTGCGCTTCTGCTATATGGAAAAAAGGAAATTGGACTGATGTGCACAAACTTGGATGAAATGAGGTTCATAATTGAATTCAACAACAGATGCAGCCTCGGAAAATCTGCCGCCAACAGAGGATGCATTTCAACAACATGTACAAAGAGCGATGTTTCAGACAGCGATATTCGGGCTGTGACACCACTGTCTGAAACATTGCTTTTTTCCATATAGCATAAGCGCAAATTCTCTTGCGACTGGCAAAGACTCTTCCAAGCTGGCAGAGAGTCCAAAATGGGCCAGATCTTTGAGCTCGCTGAGATGGGTCTTGAGTTTGGTGAATGCTGTTGTCTTTCCTATTCTGTACAAACTAATTGTTGTGCCACAGCCAGTGAGTGCATGACATGCTGGTAGACAGTTAGACATGTAGTTGCCGCCCAGCTTCAGGACCATCTCCAACTAAACGGCCTCGGGTATGTTTTGGCCAGAAAAGGTGATGTGGGTTATGGGGGATGACTGGACCTGGTTTGGTGTGCCAACTAAAATAGCCTCTGTTTTGGAGCTATTTAGCTGCAGGAAGTTTTGTTGCATCCAAGCCTTTATCTCCTCAATGCAGGTGTTAAAGGATGTTGATGGGAACGGTGATGATGATGGTGACAGTGGGGATTCAGGTGGGATAGGGTCTGTCTTTATATATAGCTGCGTGTCATCAGCGTAGCAATGGAATGATATTCCATGCTGGCTGATGACACGGCCAAGGGGCAGAGTGTACAGGGTGAACAGAGTGGGCCCGAGGACCGACCCTTGAGGGACACCACAGGTGACAGGGTGTGTCTGGGACAGTCAGAGTCAGAGAGTCCGATGGTGTATTGGAGGCGCTGAAGGAGGATGTTATGGCCGACAGTGTCAAATGCTGCAGTCAGATCCAGGAGGATGAGGAGAGATGGGGAACCAGTGTAGGCCGCCATCAGCAGGTCGTTTGTGACCCTGACCAGAGCTGTTTCAGTGCTGTGGGCGGAATGGAAACCGGACTGGAATTTCTCAAAGAGGCCGTTTAGTTGGAGATGGTCCTGAAGCTGGGCGGCAACTACATGTCTAACTGTCTACCAGCATGTCATGCACTCACTGGCTGTGGCACAACAATTAGTTTGTACAGAATAGGAAAGACAACAGCATTCACCAAACTCAAGACCCATCTCAGCGAGCTCAAAGATCTGGCCCATTTTGGACTCTCTGCCAGCTTGGAAGAGTCTTTGCCAGTCGCAAGAGAATTTGCGCTTCTGCTATATGGAAAAAAGGAAAATTGGACTGATGTGCACAAACTTGGATGAACTGAGGTTCATAATTGCATCAACAACAGATGCAGCCTCGGAAAATCTGCCGCCAACAGAGGATGCATTTCAACAACATGTACAAAGAGCAATGTTTCAGACAGCGATATGGTGTCACAGCCCGAATCCAAACCCTTGTTATGGAGTCCTGTTGGCAAGGGGTTGATTGTCAGAGATGGGGCCATTCAACCAGTGCTATTTACAAAAACCCCAGCACCTAGAGAAGTGAGAGACATTACTCACTTGTATTGCAAAGATGCAAAGTGTGGAGAGAGTGGAAAGTGCCAGTGCCTCTCTGTTGGCCTTCCCTGTACTTCCCCTGCACCTGCTGTGCAGAATGTCAAAATGTGTCCCCTAATGTTTCTGAGGAACCTGACATTTAACATTATATTCTAGTATCTATATACTTGACCTCTCACAGAATTATTTGATGAATTGTATACTGTACTTTGAATTAAGGTTCCAGTTTCAATAAAACCTGTACGATTTACACCTATGTTTTAGAGGCTTGCAATTTAGAACTAATACACTTTATTGTATTGGGTTACTCTTATTCTGACTATTTGGTGATGTAGTTCAGCTACCTGGTATTTCCCTCTCCAAATATAATGACCATCAGAGTGAGCATTCTTAACTTATAGGCTATTATGCCACTTATCCCCCATTAGGAATTTGACTGTATCAGAGAAGAGGTAGGCCTATGTCTAAAGAAATCTCACTTGCAATAGAACTGTACCAGATATTTCCATACAACTACTGGTTAATGTTCAATAGCACCCTAGACAATTCAGTAATGGTATATTTTTTAGGGATTACTGTTTTTCTGATAAATGAGAGAAAAGTGATTGAGTCCTATGTTCCTATCACCAAAAAGTACAATTTCCGTCTAAACTAAAGCTAAGTTTACAGGACTATAATTCAGTATTTTTTTTTAAATAATTGTCTGACTATTTGGTGATGTAGGACAGCCACCTGGTTCATACCTCAGCAAATCTGAAGAGGAAAAGAGTGGTCATGGGCTTTTTTGTCACCTTTCCCATATTCGGCCTGGTCTAATATGGCTCTTTTCAGGGATTGGGGTAGTTCTAAAGAACAACCAAAAAAACATTTTTTCCCCCAAAATAAAATTTGACAACAATCAATTTCATTAATGGGAGACCCTAAAGATAAGAAAAATCATTGTTGTCATTTGTTCTACCTCGGGTAGGGGTATCTCGAAAACTAAAGCCTTTTTTGAGGACTTGCTGCTAGACTATAAGAGAGTTTGAAGAAAGAGCAGCTGAAAGGGTAACAGGGAGAGTCTCAGCACAGTTGGCAGAACTAAGAGGAGTCACTGCAGCGTTAGAACTATCAGATGGAAAGGAAGTTAAAATCTACACAGACTCAGCTTATGTCCATGGAATAATTCATGTTGAAATGCGCCAGTGGATGAGAGCAGGATTTGTAACTTCAACCAATGTTCCCATTAAACATGAAAAAGACATCAAAAAGCTAGCGGAAGCAGTAATGTTACCAAGCAAATTAGCATTGCTAAAATGTAAAGGCCATAACAAAGCTGATAACTTCTTAGCTTGGGGAAACAATGCAGCAGACAGAGCAGCCAAAGACAAAGCAGGGTACTTACCACATTTCCAGATGTTGGTTACCAAAGCACCAGAGTTACTCCCAGCAGTCACTGATGACACTCTCAAGGTAGCACAGGAGGCAGGTTCCCCGCAAGAGAAAACACTATGGTTGGAAAGGGGGGCTACAAACAAAGAAGGAATTTGGTACTCTCCAGACGGTAGACCAGTTCTACCCCCAGAGTGGATAAGATCCATGCTAAAAGAAGCGCATGGCCCCACTCATTGTGGTAAAACTCAAATGGACAGACATCTCACGCATTGGTGGCACCCATACTTACCTGACATGATAGCGAACCATTTGGAAGAATGTGTAATCTGCCTCACCCACAACATCAGAGCAACAGTGAAGCCTCACCAGGGAAAGTTTCCTTTACCTAAAATGGCCGGAGAACAAATCATCATTGACTACACAGATATGATTGATAAGGTTAGAGGGTTCAGGTATCTCCTAGTGGTGGTAGATGCATATACAGGATGGCCAGAGGCCATACCATGTCGCAGGGAAGATGCAGACTCAGTGATCAAGTTTCTTATCACTCATTACATCCCCCTACATGGGTTCCCCAGAAGGGTGAGGTCAGATAATGGCAGCCATTTCAAGAATCATCATTTGCAGACAGTTGAGAAGTCCCTTGGACTCAGACACAACTTTGGATCAGTGTATCATCCACAGTCGCAGGGAAAGGTAGAAAGAATGAATCAGAGTATCAAACAGAAGCTCAGTAAGGCCTGTGATGCCACAGGCATGAACTGGTTAGACGCACTACCTTTGGCCCTATTGTCCCTTCGCAGTTCTGTAAACAGAGGCACAGGCTTCTCTCCTTTTGAGCTAACACATGGTCACCAGTTTCCTGGACCTGGAGCATTAGCAGTAGGGAAAGAAGTAGAAGAGATGGATAGCAAACCATATACCAGCAACTTAAGGGCTTGGTATCAGATTTCTCCACCCAGGTTGCTGACGCCAAAGGGGGACCGGAGAAGCACGAGGCTAACACCGCAGAATTCATCTGGCTGAAGGTCATCCGTCCGAAGTGGCTCAACCCAAGGTTCACCGGCCCGCACAGAGTGACTCAGAGGACATCACATGCAGTTCGCCTCGAAGGAAAGGGGGAAACGTGGTATCATTGGAGCCAGTGCGCCGTTGGAAAACCTCCAGCAAGGACGTTAGACGACATCAGAACTGACATCGCTGCAGCAGGACGAGAGAGCGACACCTCTGACGACGACAGCCCAGCAGAAGCAACGACCCACACAACAGATGACAAGGACAAAGACACAGAGGTAACAACAGGCGATCTTGGAAAGGAGATTACGGCCGGCGAGGAGGCGGACACGAGTCTACGGGACCCCGACCCCTGAAACACACGACTCCATATAGGACCCGACTTTTTTACTCCCACCTTTAGGGGCACTTTCCAATAAGTAGCAGCATTTTTGTGCCCACCTATAGGGCCTCTTTCTAATAAGAGTAGTAGGTTATATATAACGAGAGGTTAGCCCTATAATTAAAGGGCAGTGAAAGTCTCCCCAATCACCAGACCTTCTATTTAACAGGTTTTACTGAACCTTATATTTAACAGGTTCTGGGAGCACAGTATTTACCATTACAGGGTACTATTTTACACCCTTGTTTTAAAGAATCTCCTTAGGAGATTTTAGCATTGTGTTCAGAAGAACCTAATTACAATAACACGGACCACTGATTAAAGGTACTCAATAATGACAGACTGTGGATTACACTTCCTTATTGTTTGTTGGTGTACTCTGCTAGTGGGAATCGTGGTTTACTTGGGACACTGTTTGTATCTTGAACACCATCCTTAGTTATATGGCCTATTCGAATAGCCTTATTATTTTTGATTGAGTGTTAATTCCTTGCGTCCTAGTAAATCTCCTATTATTAATAACAGAAATAACCCTTGTTGTTGTGTTACATTGAAAATAACAACCTAACCATGTATGGGAGTTGGAGATGGTTGCTAGGGATGTCCCTGGTCACGATCATCACCGTTACCGTTATTTTTGTTTTGACTGATTCCATTGACCACCCAGACTCCATTCCCCCGCCAGAGGAGTCCGTAACTAGGGTCAAACGGGCCAAATATAGGTAAAAGTTACCAAAATGCCTCCTAAACAAACCTTCACTTTCCAAGCAGGTAGTGATGGAATAATACAAATCGACCTGTGCAAAATTGCCCCCTGCAGAAACCTCGACAGGAAATATTCCTACCTAGCCAAATACGTCTGCTTAGCCCCTGCGGTATGTAACAGAAGCGTCACAGATAGGGTCAAAGGCGATCCTTACACTTACAGAGGCAGTGCATTTGCCAAAGGCGACCCCTATCTGTCCGTCACATACACCTACGGTTGTGCCTGCGAGTCCTGGTCCGGTGTCCTAGCAAATTCGGGTCCTGATGACTGGGGATACACGCCATCTTACCGATCAGCGGCAATTGTTAGATCCCTCAAATATAGAATGAAAGTGGTCAGGAGAAACCCAGACGTCCCGTGCTCCGCCAGGTTTTGTAATCCGGTGCTCATAACGCTAAAGAAGGTCGTGCTCTCCGACGCTGGACTTTATGTCCTCGCGGTACATGCAGGAAGGGATCGCCACAAGGCCTCTTCGAAATTAAAGTTATACCAAAGAGAGAGCAAAACCGTCGTCAGGGAGCATCTAAGGTTAAATACTTGTCTAAAGTCACATGTACGGATAAATGTACGGGGGATTATAGCCAACTTCAACCTCTAGACATCATCCAAATGGCCACAGGATACATAGATGACAATTTATGGCTAAAATGGGTTGTCCGAACAGCCCAAGAACAAATGGCAGGGGATTGCCTAGCCTGTGCTACAGCCCGCCCGCAATTAGTCACTGACCCTGCGCCCCTATTTTCCACAGATACCTGGGGTTACAACTGTATGTTACAACTGACCAAGATGGCTAGTCCTCCTAACTGCACCACCCTGGCCAAGGTTTTCCCTCCAATTGACAATGGTACTAGGACAGGCCCATTCACGCCTAACAGAGGCGCCGGTGGGTACACATGTTTCACCATGGTCCAAAAATCTCCGCGTTTTGACCTAGGAAATATCTCTGCGGATTGGTGTAACCACACCGTGTCTGGTACTAGTATAGGACATTGGGCCAGGGGTGGTCTCTACTATTATTGTGGGGGCCACCGCCTGTTCACCCGTATCCCCGAACTATCTGTGGGGTTGTGTGCTATGGTGCGCCTCCATGCACCCCTAATGTTACGAGGCGAAAAACTGGTGCACACGGACCCTAAAGCCTCCCTCAACATCAACCTAGTCACTCGACGTAGGGGACACGTGTTGTCCAAGCGCTACGCCCCAGGCCCCTTTGATTTATCTGCCAACTCTCCCACTTACATGGACTCCATAGGGGTGCCACGGGGTGTTCCCAATGAGTATAAACTCGCTGATCAAGTTGCCTCAGGTTTTGAGAACATTCCTTTCCTCGCAGCTATCTTCCCTATCACCCCTAACAAGAATGTAGACAGGATCAACTATGTACATTACAATGTGCTCCGTTTAGCTAATCTCACTAGGGACGCTGTAGAAGGACTCGCTGAACAGCTGGGGCCGACTTCCCTTATGGCAGTTCAGAATAGAATGGCCCTTGACATGCTGTTAGCTGAGAAAGGAGGTGTGTGTTCAATGTTTGGTGATATGTGTTGTACTTTCATTCCAAACAATACGGCTCCGGACGGTTCCGTCACAAAGGCTTTAGAAGGCCTTCGCACACTATCCATAACTATGCATGAACAATCAGGGATACACAACCCCTTGGAGGAATGGTTTACAAACATGTTTGGTCCATGGAAAGGTTTAATAATGTCTCTTTTGATTTCTATAGCTACTTTTATTGCCATTTTAGTAACATGTGGTTGTTGTTGTGTGCCTTGTATCCGCTCATTGTGTGTTAGATTCATCAGTTCCACCATTGAAGGAAAAGCTGTCCCTCCGTACCAAATGCCCTTGTTGGCTTATGCATCGGAAGGAGAGGACAGCATGATGACTCAGCAGACAAGGACGCAGTTTTAATATACTTTGGTCTCCCTCCACTGTCATAAGAGGTTGTTATGGTGGGCAGTTCCCGAAGGTTTAAAGTACTCTAAATCCCAGCTTCTGATGGATTTATATAATGTTGGGGGACAGACGCAGTAGAAAAGAATGACAGTGGTTATGTGTCGAATGCTTTGTGTGAATTGATCTCTGAGGTGAGATCAAAAGGGGGATTAAAGTAACCTGTATATCCTATATAACCTGTTTCAATAATTATAACTTTGTCTGTGTAAAATGTATACTTATGAAACTAGACCAAGTGTTCTTATTTTGTTTTGTTTGATGTGGTCAATTGTGTGTGCGTTGACTTAGGAATGTAGAGGATCCAGTCGCCCCCCCGGGTTTTTAATGGGCCGGATAGGAGCATGGGGGGGTTGCAGGAGAAAGGTAATAAAACTGACACCATTGAGTCTATGCAGAGATTGTACTGAGAGAAAGATTGGGATGCGGAGTGGTACGGCCAGGTGCTGAGGATAAACGAAGATAAGGATTGGTACCTCACCCCCGTTCGACCCAGAATTGTTTATTTTATGGCTGCCATAAAAGATGACCTGGGACTGATCGGCGGCGCAGGAGATCCAAACTTCCCACACCTATGGCTGACTCACTCTGATTCGCTGTTTAGACCTCGTCAAATGGCTGACTCACTCTGATTCACTGCCTAGGGCTCGCCCAGGAGTGAGTCCACCAATGGATGAACACCTAGGGAGGAGCAACCGACACAACTGCTCCCACACAACTCCTCTCCGTTTGTGGGCATAAATATTATGAATTCTGTACACTCGGGGCCTCTGTTCTATCTGACTGTCTGATACGTACATCGCACGGTAGTAAGAGCCAAGGCCCGAAGTACTTCGTTATATTGTACTGTTGTTTTTACCATTAAATCAGCTTATTGTTAAACCTCATATCTCTGCGTCTGAGCCGTTCCTTTTTACAGCAGACCACTCATCAAACGAACGGCGCGGAGCGGGCTCCAACCTTCAACCACTGAAGGGTGCTTCAACCCCAACAAGCCTCACACCGCTGCTGCATTGAAGCCAGAGCGGTGCCAAATATGCCCTCGGGGACAATCGGCACGTCCAAGACGTCCTCTTTTTCCCGGTCCGGAAGGTTCATCAGGTTAAGCCATCTGGCTCTCTCCTGTACCACCATCATCCCCAGCGATTTGCCCGTGGCTTGGACTGCACAGCGCTGCACACAGAGGCAAATGTCCGTGATCGCTGTGATTTCGTCCCACACGGCCGGCTCAGGTTTGTTCGTCATGTCTTCACAGAGCTCCGCCTGGTAAGCGGTTTAGCATCGATGAGACATTGAGCGCCCTGACGGACAAAGCTGCCGCTCTGTAAGCCCGTTCGGTCATTGCTGACTGGAAACGGTCTGCTTTCGTCGGCAGCGTGGGGTCCCTGCTAGGAGCCGAAGACAGCCACGGTTGGAGGTGGGCTGCCACAAGCGGCTCCATAGGCGGCATGCGGAGCAAGCCGAGCTTCTCCATGCCCACAAAGTCCAGAGAGGAGGCTCCCTGGATTGGGGCCTTGCTGATGAAAGGGCGGTCTCTCCACGAGACAGACACCTCGTCCAGCAGCTCTGGAAAAACTGGGAGAAGTTGCCCCGTTAGCCTCGCGGCTTGGGGCAAGTTCTTTCCCTCATAGCGAGACCTGGAGGTCTCCTTGGCTACTTCAGGCCAAGGGATGTCCAGTCTGGACGCAGCGCGTTGACACACGGCCTGCAAGTCCATGCTGAGGCGGGGCAGAGATGGCGCGCTTTCGCCTGGGGGAGCGGACACCGCCTCCGGCTTGGCAGCCTGAGCAGACGAGACGAAGATGTCTTCTTCGTCCGAGTCGGATAAGAGGAACTCCTCTTCATCCTCCTCCACGTAATCCAGCTCCAGGACATCCTCCGCGGGTGGAACCACGGTGAGGTCCAGTTGGGAGCCCCAGCTTGTCACAGCGCGGGGCTCCCTTCCCGCGGCTGCCGCCGCCGTTGAGCCCCAGCTTGACATAGCGCGGGGCTCAACACCCGCGGCGGTCGCCACCATGCCTCGATCGCCGGTCGGCAAATCGACAGGCATGAAGGGGTCTTGTCCCGACAGGCTAGCTTGGCGCGCTAGCCGTCGGCGGAGGCTCTTGGTGGTGAAGCGGGCACAGTGTCCGCACGCACCAGGGGCGACTGGGGGCGACACAACTGCAGATGTTGTACACCAGGATTAATCATTCATGCCCTCCTTGGCACCAAGATAACATGCAGTTTCTTAATGCTATCAATTTCTATATTGTGCAAACATTATCAACATATTACAGACAAGTGCAGTGAATAAAAATAAATGAAAAGTAAATAAATAAAAATAAATAAGTAAAGAGGTGCTGCTAGAGATCTGGTGTTGCTTGTATTAATGGGGACCATTTTTCTTCGACTTTGTCAGTTTTCAGCTGTAGTCTTGCTGTGATTTTCTCCATTAAATAAACATTTTTTACCCTGTTTCTCCAGTGGACTATATTGGGGGGCTGCGGCTTCAGCCACTAGACCGTTATCATTTTCTTCGCAATTAGAAGAAGAATTCTTAGTAAGAAAGCTACATTTCTGTCCATATCACTGGGCAGTATACCCAGTATATAAAGTGCTGGGTCCAAAGTAAAGGTAATGCCCAGCACCCATTTAATCTCCTCTTGAACATCCTTCCAGAAGCCCTGAATGTTTGGACAGTCCCAAAATATATGTGTGAAGTCTCCCACCCGTCCACAGCCCCTCCAGCACAAATTAGAGGTATTGCTATATTTTGAAGTAATAGATGGGGTGTTAAAATATCTAATTTTCACCTTCCAATCAAATCCCCTCCATGTTGGACTGTTTGTTATTGTATGTCCCACCTTGAATGTTTCTTCCCAATCCTCGTCGCATATTATAATATTCGCTTCCAACTCCCATTTTTCTTTGACATCCTTATTGTTGCCGTTACATTCATAATGTAGTACCTTGTAAAGTTTTGATATAGCCCCTTTTTTTGTCTCGTCCCCTGTATATGTCATTAACAGTTCCTCTAGTTTAGATGGGCTTTGCGAATGTTTTCCCATTCCTTATGCTTCTGAAGGTAATGTCTCAGTTGCAGGAATCTATAAAAGTCACAGGATGGTAGGTTAAATTCCTGTTTCAGTTGCTCAAATGATTTAATGGTTTGTCCAGTAAAGAGTTGTGTAATATATATTAACCCCTTATTTTCCCATGTTTTAAATCCTGAGTCCATAATAGGTAAAAAGTCTGGGTTTGTAGCTATTTTAGTGGCCCTGCTAATAGATTTGACAGTTTTAATTCCTTTCGTACCTCTGACCATATCTTCATCGTAGCCCTGATCCACTCATTGCAAGTCCCCAACCCCTTCTGTGCCTTTTCTGTCAAAAATGGAAGTGCTCCCAGTTAAATTATTACATGATTTTTGTTCCATATCAACCCAAATTGTTTCCGTGTCTTCAGTTATCCACATAATTATTGCTCTAATTTGTGCTGCCCAATAGTAATATTTTAAATTAGGTAGATTCAACCCTCCATTCTCTTTTGTACATAGAAGTGTCTTATATTTAATTCTCGGTTTTTTATTTTGCCACAGGAATTTTGATATTATTTTGTCCAGTAATTTAAAAATAGATTTAGGGATCACAATAGGCAATGACTGGAACAGGAATAAACGTCTAGGCAGTATATTCATCCTAACCGTTTCTATTCTTCCCATTAGATTAAGAGGTAGAATTCCCCACCTGTCAACATCTTTTTTTATCTCATTTATCAGTTTCCCATAGTTTGCCTCAAATAGCTGAGATGTGACACGAGTAATATTAATACCCAAATATTTGAATCCTTTTGTGGCCCATTTAAATGTAACCTGACCCTCCAGCCCTGCTGGACGGTCACCTGAGATCATCATAGCTACAGATTTTGCTTCATTGGTCAAATAACCTGATATCTCCCCGTATTCATTAAGATTGTTCAACAAAGCTGGAATAGATGAGGAAGGCTCACTTATATATGTTAATATATCGTCCGCGAATAATGAAATTTTGTGTTCTTCCCCCCCATTGTCTCTTATTCCTTTTATGTTTTTATTTTGTCTTATTAGTTCGGCCAACGGTTCGATACTTGCGGCAAATAGTAACGGACTTAAACAATCTCCTTGCCTAACTCCTCTTTTAAGGTTAAAAAAATCTGAGCAACAACCATTTACTCTAATACGTGATTTTGGACAGCTGCACACAATTTTTATCCAATCTATGAAGGTTGATTGAAACCCAAAAGCATCCAGTGTGTTGTATAAAAAGCTCCACTTGACTCGATCAAAAGTTTTTTATGCATCTAGGCTTAGTAACATGGTTGGCTGAGGATTTCTTTTAGCACATGATATGAGATTTAATGTTCTCCTAATATTATTAGCCCCTTGCCTACATGGGATAAAAGCTGTTTGATCCGGTTTGATAAGTTTGGTTATACATATTTACATTCTCCGAGCCAGTATGTTCGTCAATATTTTTAGATCGTTACAAAGCAAGCTAATTGGCCTATATCCCTCACATGAAGTCGGATCTTTGCCCTCCTTATGTAGGACAGATATAATGGCTTCAGACCAAGTTTTCGGTGGATTACCTGAAGACAGAGCATAATTAAACACTTTAAATAATATTGGTGTAATCTCTTCTTTTAGACATTTATAAAATTCACCTGGAAACCCGTCTGTACCAGGGGATTTGTTATTTTTCAAAGTTTTTATAGTGTCAGATATTTCCTGCAATGAAATTGGCTGTATAAATTTTAGATGCCTCCTCCTTTGTTAATGATGGTAAATGTAATCTATGAAGAAATTGTTGTGTTTTGGATTCTGTAAGCTTAGAGTCTGAGTCATCATATAGCTTTTCATAATAATCTGCAAATGCTCCTGCTATCTCTAATGGGTTTGCCAACATTTGTTTAGAATTAGGGTGTCTTATTTTAGAAATGATCCTATTTGTCTGGGCCTTTCTGAGTTGGAATGCGAGAAGGCGACTTGTTCTGTTGCCCATTTCATAGTATCTTTGTTTTGTAAAACGTAGAGCTCCTTCTGCCTTGTATGTCAGAAGTTCATCCAATTTACATCTGTTTCTTTTTAGTTCAAGTAAGGTGCTATTGTTGGATGTTCTTTTATGTTCTGCCTCCAATTCTCTAATTTTACTCTCCAAACTTTTTTGCTGTTCCAAAAGAGCCTTTTTCAGCCTAGATGTTATTTCAATTATTTTCCCTCTAACAACTGCTTTTCCAGCCTCCCATAAAGTTGACGGAGATACCTCTCCATTATCATTAATTTGAAAGTACTCCATTAGATTTTGTTTTATCTACTTCACCACATTCTGGTCCGATAGAATTGACACATTAAGCCGCCAATATTTGAAAAAAGATTCTCTTCCCATGTCTACAGTCAATGTTATAGGAGCATGGTCACTTATGGTTATAGTCTCTATGTCGCAATTCAAGACTTTGTGTATGTTGTTGTGACACACAAAAAAAGTCTATCCTTGAATAGCTACCATGTGGGTTAGAGTAGAAAGTAAAATCCTTCCCTCTGGGGTTGTTGTTTCTCCATGGATCTATGAGACCCAGCTCTTTAACAACATTGTTCAACACCTTAGATTTTTTGGAAGTTGGTCCTTGTTCTGGTGGCAACCTGTCTAATTTGCCGTTCTGTACAGTATTAAAATCCCCTCCAACTATTATCATGCCTTTTCCATTAGTAGTAATAATCTTAGCTATGTTTAAAAATAAATCCTCGTTCTCTTCATTTGGGGCGTACACGTTCAGTATGGAAATAGCCATGTCTCCAATAGAGCCAATTACCATTACAAAATCTTCCCATGTTATCTTTTATCACTCTCTCCGCTGAAAATGGCAAAGATCTATTAATTAGTATGGCCACACCCCTTCTCTTGCCATATGAAGCATGAAATACTTGGTTTACCCACTCTCTTTTTAGCTTTTGGCTTTCAACCTCGACAAGATGGGTTTCTTGAAGCAACGCAATTGAACATTTTAGTTTCTTTAGTTGGCTCATTATCTTTTTCCTTTTTATGGGGTGATTTAAACCGTGGACATTATAGGATACAATATTAAACCTACTCATATTGATTTATGTTGCAACCCCTCAGCTTTG
>CM062271.1:801241-811241 GCA_031216635.1 Dissostichus eleginoides | reverse complement strand
GGAGACACGGGGAGAGCTGGAGCTTTGATGTCAAACACTGATGGGTTATTCGGAGCTTCGGCCGGAGGATTCACAAAACAAGTCCAGAGTCAGAGGTTCGGACTTCACGGTAGAGTTGCCACGTCAATTCTGAAGAGCCTCTCTCTCGATAGACCTTTTAACTGGTTCAGAGAGAGTAATCAACATTCTTTGGCCAGATAGACTAAACAGCTGGGGACACTGAATTACTTGCGTCTGACGCTTATGGCCTCGAAGATTTCACACCTTGGAGTCCACAAACCCCAAGAAGGAAGCGTTCCAGTGTACCCACAACAATAAACCATTTGTGACCGAGAGTTGCCCGCTCATAAACTGGTGACAACAACATATGGCTGAAGCAGCCCTTCCTTGAGGGAGATAGCAGACGTCAGGGTTGGTCACAAACGTCAAAGGGCAAAAGGTGGATATCTAGGAGAACGATTCCCCAACAATTATGATAATAGAGTGATTATAAAGGTGATACTAGAGTATTGATAATGCTACTAGAGTATTGATAATGATACTAGAGTATTGATAATGATACTAGAGTATTGATAAAGAGCCCCTCACCACGCCCAGCTCCAGCCGCTCCCCCTGCAGAGGCTTCACTCTGGTGTGAGAGCTGACCCCCCCGCTGACCAGGAGACCCTCACCCAGGTGGAGACGAAGCACCGAGGACAGCTGCTGAGGGTCACCTGCACACACACACACACACACACACACACACACACACACACACACACACACACACACACACACACACACACACACACGCACACACACACACACACACACACACACACATGTTAACAATATGTCTAGACGGAATAAGTACTCAGATATTGTCTTTCAGTAAAAGTATCTGGTACTAATTGTAGTGGAGTAGAAGTACAAAGTAGCAAAAAAAGTAAAGTACAAGTACCCCTTAGGTGTACTTAAGTACAGGACTTGAGTAAATGTACTTTGTTACTGAGAACATGTTTTATCTCAATAATAGAAACATAAGCTCTTCATTAGTGTTTCTGTACGCTGATGCTAATAAAGCTCTTTGAATTCATACCAAACTATCTTCAGCTTCATTAATAAGACCCTCAATAATACGACGTCACTGGCTGGAGTCGTTGAAACGTCTGATCTCTGATTTGAGCCGTTTAAACCATGAACACAAAAACAGTGAGCATGGTAACAGAACATTGTCGTTAAGTCAGTTTAATAGTTCAATTGGAGCCCGCTGTGTTGTGGAGAACTTTCCTATGACCTGTGTTAACTGTAATGTTAATAAAGTGTATTTGTGTCTCTGTGAGGCCGACAGACGCTGCTCACACTCCTTGTTTATATAAAGACAGTCTGCAGACACGTTGTATTTATCTGAAGTGACTTGACGTTTATATAAGTTGTCACTTTGTGTAACTCTGATTGAGTAATGCTCGTGACTGAGCGCTGACTCATGAGAGCTGGATGTTTCCACCCAAGCAAGGCCTTCAGACTCACGAAGCAGCCGGCTGCGGTCGGGGGGAGGCAGGGCGCCGAACGCCTCGTTGGTCGGGGCGAAGAAAGTGAGCGCCCCCTGCTGGTTCAGCAGCTCCGTCAACCCGGCAGTCTGCACAGCGCCCACCAGCACGCTGAAACACAGAGAACTACAATGTAACACCTGAAACTACAACCGTAACACCTGAAACACCTGAAACTACAACCGTAACACCTTAAACTACAACCGTAACACCTGAAACTACAACCGTAACACCTGAAACACCTGAAACTACAACCGTAACACCTGCAACTACAACCGTAACACCTGAAACTACAACCGTAACACCTGAAACACCTGAAACTACAACCGTAACACCTGAAACTACAACCGTAACACCTGAAACTACAACCGTAACACCTGAAACTACAACCGTAACACCTGAAACACCTGAAACTACAACCGTAACACCTGAAACTACAACCGTAACACCTGAAACTACAACGTGACACCTGAAACTACAACGTGACACCTGAAACTACAACCGTCACACCTGAAACTACAACGTGACACCTGAAACTACAACCGTAACACCTGAAACTACAACCGTAACACCTGAAACTACAACGTAACACCTGAAACTACAACCGTAACACCTGAAACTACAACGTAACACCTGAAACTACAACCGTAACACCTGAAACTACAACCGTAACACCTGAAACACCTGAAACTACAACCGTAACACCTGAAACTACAACTTAACACCTGAAACTACAACCGTAACACCTGAAACTACAACTGTAACACCTGAAACACCTGAAACTACAACTGTAACACCTGAAACTACAACCGTAACACCTGAAACACCTGAAACTACAACCGTAACACCTGAAACACCTGAAACTACAACCGTAACACCTGAAACACCTGAAACTACAACTTAACACCTGAAACTACAACCGTAACACCTGAAACTACAACTTAACACCTGAAACTACAACCGTAACACCTGAAACTACAACGTAACACCTGAAACTACAACCGTAACACCTGAAACTACAACTGTAACACCTGAAACACCTGAAACTACAACCGTAACACCTGAAACTACAACGTAACACCTGAAACTACAACCGTAACACCTGAAACTACAACTGTAACAACTGAAACACCTGAAACTACAACCGTAACACCTGAAACACCTGAAACACCTGAAACACCTGAAACACCTGAAACTACAACCGTAACACCTGAAACTACAACGTAACACCTGAAACTACAACCGTAACACCTGAAACTACAACTGTAACACCTGAAACACCTGAAACTACAACCGTAACACCTGAAACTACAACTGTAACACCTGAAACACCTGAAACTACAACCGTAACACCTGAAACACCTGAAACTACAACCGTAACACCTGAAACACCTGAAACACCTGAAACACCTGAAAATATGAATGCTTAGAACATATTGAATGTATATATTTAGTGGTAGAATGATACTGACCTGAAGCGGTCGTCGGCCTTCAGGACGTCCATGACGGTGCCCATGGGGGGGGTGAGGACTTTGCCCACGGTGAACATGGTGGCGTAGCGTCCCATCTTATCATGAGCCGCGATGCAGGCGTTCTCAATGCACAGGTTCTACACACACACACACACACACACACACACACACACACACACACACACACACACACACACACACACACACACACCACACACACACACACACAGCACATTAGCATGGCAGTGTAAAAAGTCCCGAGGTCATGAGATGCTGAAGAGACATCATAATAAACTCTTAAAGGTATTTTATTAATCTGCACACGTTCCACATTCCTCAGACAAGTGAAAATGTTTCCTGCTGAGAGTCTCAAACCTTTGATCCTGAAGCTAAACAATAAAAACTGAGGACACACACACACACCACACACACACACACACACACACACACACACACACACACAGTGTCTGGAAAGATTTAGCAGCCGTGGGAAGCAGGAAACTTCTTGTGGTCTGCAGAGTTCATTACTGAGAGAATGTGAGCCGCACACGAAGGAGGAGAGACACGGAGGACACGTTAGAGACACCACAGAGACACGGAGGACACATTAGAGACACCACAGAGACACGGAGGGCACGTTAAAGACATATCAGAGACACGTTAGAGACACATCAGAGACACAGAGGGCATGTTAGAGACACATCAGAGACACGTTAGAGACACATCAGAGACACAGAGGACACGTTAGAGACACCACAGAGACATGGAGGGCACGTTAGAGACACATCAGAGACACGTTAGAGACACATCAGACACACAGAGGGCACGTTAGAGACACATCAGAGACACGTTAGAGACACATCAGAGACACAGAGGACACGTTAGAGACACATTAGAGACACACATCAGAGTCTCTGAAGAGTCCAGAGACAGAAACCATTAGAGTAACGTCAGCTGCACAACTAGAGCAACAAACCAAAACCACCAGACTCAGAGACAGTTTCTTACCTCAGATCATAAGACCGTTAAACACCTGAACTCTGTGAAGAACATCATAACATTCATCTGTTTGCATCTTATATATATCAATATTCAAACTAATGGGGCGAAGCCTGCGAGCTAGTTCAGGCAGTCAACTCGAGCACTCATGCTGCATTCATACATAACGACCCGTGCCCCTCTACAGCCAGAGTCTCTTAATATGCCTCTATTGAACCTGCCAGATCTCTCTCCATGCATCGCTTGCTGCTGATATTGCTGCAGCTACTTCCACGCCGCTGCTGCTTGCCTGCCCCCCCACCCCCAGCTTCCACCTGTAGGCTCGGGGGTTGGTTATTAATCATCACTCCTCGTGCTGTATATCTGTGAGTGATGAGGCCCGAGCCTAGACGCCAAACTCAACTATATGCTGCTCTAATAAACATGTTAAAGAAACACGTGAGTTGTCTGACTGAACTTGTAGACTCTTCTTGCACTATTTCTATTATATTCTATTTTATTTGTACTACTTGCACTATTATCTGTGTTATTGTGCTCTGTGGGAGGAGCCTGTGACCTCAGATCTTCATTGATACAAATACACTGAAGCTATGGACCAATGACAATATTCAATATTCAAATCGTTCTTTTCTAAAATGTGTCGCTGATGTTTTTCACATACAAATGTTTTCAGGATATTTTCTGATTAGAGTGAGGTGAGCCCGCTCTTGAATCATCCAATGAGCGGCCAGCAGGTGTGTGCATCCTGCCCTCTGATTGGTTCTTACGTTTCTGTAGACGAACACCCTCAGCTTGACGCCCCCCAGCGTCTCCAGCTCCTGCCCGTGGTACAGAGACTTGGAGGACAGCTGCGTCCTCAGCAGGTGATTGGTCATCAGCGTCCTCATGTCGGGCGTCATCGTCGTGTCACTTCCTGTTTCAGACACACAGAAGCTCAGTTTCTTTAAAGGTCTCCTATCCTGCAAAAGTCACTTTCTGATGTCTTCTCTACATCACCGTGTGTCCCCGGTGTGTCAGGAGACTCACAAAGTGATGTCTTCTCTACATCAACATGTGTCCCCGGTGTGTCCCCACTGTGTCCCCGGTGTCCCCCCGGTGTGTCAGGAGACTCACAAAGTGTCAGGAACTCAACCCCCCTCTCTTTTCCTCCGTACCCACGTCTCTAAAAACGGGGACCAACGGAGCTGATCCAGATTTGCTGCGTCATGACCACATTACTAAAATGTGGGCGGGCTTTACACCCACGGGCCAATCAGAAAGGTTGCTGTCAGAAACATGAGACGTGTTCTGGAAGTATTATGGTCTGTGTTTACATTAGCATGCTAACACTCAGAGCTAACCTGTACTGGAGAGAGTATGTGTGAAGAAGCAGGAAATCAAAAGGAACTCACCTTGAGGTAAACCTGAGAGAGAGAGAGAGTTTGAGCTCCATGCTGTTTCAGAGAGAATCCTTGATGTGGTTTGGAACATGATATGGAGTTTCATCACGGCAGCATTTAGCTGAGTTTCTGCTGGGAGAGTTCTCCTGATGAGATCTACTCTCTCTCTAAAGCTACTGACCCAGGGTCAGCTCTTTAGTAACAGCTGGAAGAGAGGGGGGGGGCTACAAGGATCTGTTTGGGGTTTGGAGCAGGACACTTCAGAGACATGTCTTTAGTAACAGCTGGAGAGAGGGGGGGGGGCTCCAAGGATCTGTTTGGGGTTTGGAGCAGGACACTTCAGAGACATGTCTTTAGTAACAGCTGGAAGAGAGGGGGGGGGCTACAAGGATCTGTTTGGGGATTGGACCAGAACACTTCGGAGACATGTCTTTAGTAACAGCTGGAAGAGAGGGGGAGGCTACAAGGATCTTTGGGGATTGGACCAGACACTTCGGAGACATGTCTTTAGTAACAGCTGGAAGAGAGGGCGAGGCTACAAGGATCTGTTTGGGGTTTGGAGCAGGACACTTCGGAGACATGTCTTTAGTAACAGCTGGAAGAGAAGGGGACGAGGCTACAAGGATCTGTTTGGGGTTTGGAGCAGGACACTTCAGAGACATGTCCTTAGTAACAGCTGGAAGAGAGGGGGACGACGCTACAAGGATCTGTTTGGGGTTTGGAGCAGGACACTTCAGAGACATGTCCTTAGTGAGAGGGGGACGAGGCTACAAGGATCTGTTTGGGGTTTGGAGCAGGACACTTCAGAGACATGTCCTTAGTAACAGCTGGAAGAGAGGGGGACGAAGCTACAATGATCTGTTTGGGATTTGGAGCAGGACACTTCAGAGACATGTCCTTAGTAACAGCTGGAAGAGAGGGGGACGAGGCTACAAGGATCTGTTTGGGGTTTGGAGCAGGACACTTCAGAGACATGTCTTTATCAACAGCTGGAAGAGAGGGGGACGAGGCTACAAGGATCTGTTTGGGGTTTGGAGCAGGACACTTCAGAGACATGTCCTTAGTAACAGCTGGAAGAGAGGGGGACGAGGCTACAAGGATTGTTTTGGGTTGGAGCAGGACACTTCAGAGACATGTCCTTAGTAACAGCTGGAAGAGAGGGGGACGAAGCTACATGATATGTTTGGGTTTGGGTTTGAGCAGGACACTTCAGAGGACATGTCCTTGGTTACAGCTGGAAGAGAGGGGGGGGCTACAAGGATCTGTTTGGGGTTTGGAGCAGGACACTCAGAGACATGTCTTTAGTAACAGCTGGAAGAGGGGGACGAGGCTACAAGGATCTGTTTGGGGTTTGAAGCAGGACACTTCAGAGACATGTCCTTTAGTAACAGCTGAAGAGAGGGGGACGAGGCTACAAGGATCTGTTTGGGGTTTGAAGCAGGACACTTCAGAGTCATGTCTTAGTAACAGCTGGAAGAGAGGGGGACGAGGCTACAAGGATCTGTTGGGGTTTGGAGCAGGACACTTCAGAGACATGTCCTTAGTAACAGCTGGAAGAGAGGGGGGGGCTACATGGATCTGTTTGGGGTTTGGAGCAGGACACTTCAGAGACATGTCCTTAGTAACAGCTGAAGAGAGGGGGGGGGGGCTACAAGGATCTGTTTGGGGTTTGAAGCAGGACACTTCAGAGACATGTCTTTAGTAACAGCTGGAAGAGAGGGGGACGAGGCTACAAGGATCTGTTTGGGGTTTGAAGCAGGACACTTCAGAGACATGTCTTTAGTAACAGCTGGAAGAGAGGGGGACGAGGCTACAAGGATCTGTTTGGGGTTTGAAGCAGGACACTTCAGAGACATGTCTTTAGTAACAGCTGGAAGAGAGGGGGGGGGGCTACAAGGATCTGTTTGGGGTTTGGAGCAGGACACTTCAGAGACATGTCTTTAGTAACAGCTGGAAGAGAGGGGGACGAGGCTACAAGGATCTGTTTGGGGTTTGGAGCAGGACACTTCAGAGACATGCCTTATATCTGAGACCTGTGATATGCATAAAGACAGTACAACAGGAGACCTTTAATGCTAATGCTAAGGAACATCTAACAGTCCTCAGTGATGGAATGACAGACATGTTGAGGGGGGGGTTACCTGTGAAGGCGGCGTCCAACGGGGCCAGCATGGTGAGGGGTTCAGATCCTGTCAGGTGGGGGGTCAGACCCGCTTCCACAAACAGCTGGGTCGCCGTGGCAACAGCCGAGCCCTCAGCCAGCTCCAGCAGGACTTTAGCTGGAGAGAGAGAGCAGTTAGAGTCTGACAGGACTCCAACGGGACCCCCCTCCTCCTCAAAGGGGGGGCGTCTCCTCCTCTAAAGGGACAGGTCAGAGTCTAACTCACTGAACGGGGGTCTCCTCCTCTAAAGGGACACAGGTCAGAGTCTGACTCACTGAACGGGGGTCTCCTCCTCTAAAGGGACAGGTCAGAGTCTAACTCACTGAACGGGGGTCTCCTCCTATAAAGTGACAGGTCAGAGTCTGACTCACTGAACGGGGGTCTCCTCCTCTAAAGGACAGGTCAGAGTCTGACTCACTGAACGGGGGTCTCCTCCTCTAAAGGAACAGGTCAGAGTCTAACTCACTGAACGGGGGTCTCCTCCTCTAAAGGACAGGTCAGAGTCTGACTCACTGAACGGGGGTCTCCTCCTCTAAAGGACAGGTCAGAGTCTAACTCACTGAACGGGGGTCTCCTCCTATAAAGGGACAGGTCAGAGTCTGACTCACTGAACGGGGGTCTTCTCCTCTAAAGGGACAGGTCAGAGTCTAACACACTGAACGGGGGACTCCTCCTCTAAAGGGACAGGTCAGAGTCTGACTCACTGAATGGGGGTCTCTCCTCTAAAGGGACAGGTCAGAGTCTAACACACTGAACGGGGGTCTCTCTTAAAGGGACAGGTCAGAGTCTAACTCAGTGAACGGGGTCTCCTCCTCTAAAGGGACAGGTCAGAGTCTAACACACTGAACGGGGGTCTCCTCCTCTAAAAGGGACACAGGTCAGAGTCTAACTCACTGAACGGGGGTCTCCTACTCTAAAGGGACACAGGTCAGAGTCTGACACACTGAACGGGGATCTCCTCCTCTAAAGGGACAGGTCAGAGTCTGACTCACTGAACGGGGGTCTCCTCCTCTAAAGGGACAGGTCAGAGTCTGACACACTGAACGGGGGTCTCCTCCTCTAAAGGGACAGGTCAGAGTCTGACTCACTGAACGGGGGTCTCCTCCTCTAAAGGAACACAGGTCAGAGTCTAACTCACTGAACGGGGCTCCTCTAAAGGGAACAGGTCAGAGTCTGACTCACTGAAGGGGTCTCCTCCTCTAAAGGAACAGGTCAGAGTCTGACACACTGAACGGGGGTCTCCTCCTCTAAAGGGACAGGTCAGAGTCTGACACACTGAACGGGGGTCTCCTCCTCTAAAGGACAGGTCAGAGTCTGACTCACTGAACGGGGTCTCCTCCTCTAAAGGACAGGTCAGAGTCTGACTCACTGAACGGGGTCTCCTCCTCTAAAGGGACAGGTCAGAGTCTGACTCACTGAACGGGGGTCTCCTCCTCTAAAGGGACAGGTCACTAGAAGGACACATGGAGCCCATCTTGTGAATCCAGGGGGCCTCAAGGTTAGTACTCTCAGTAGTACTCTCAGTAGTACTCTCAGTAGTACTCTCAGTAGTACTCTCAGTAGTACCCTCAGTAGTACTCTCAGTAGTACCTTCAATAGTACTCTCAGTAGTACTCTCAGTAGTACTCTCAGTAGTACTCTCAGTAGTACCCTCAGTAGTACTCTCAGTAGTACTCTCAGTAGTACTCTCAGTAGTACCCTCAGTAGTACTCTCAGTAGTACTCTCAGTAGTACCATCAGTACTAGATGCAGTACTGACTGTATCAGCAGCTCGCTGATGTAGTGGACCAGTATTAGCAGTATTAGCATTATTAGTAGTATTTGGAGTACTTGTAGTACTTGCAGTACCTGAGTCGGGTATCAGAAGCTCACTGATGTAGTGGACCACCCCATTGGTCCCCAGCTGGTCCCTCTTGGTGACCACGGCCCTCCCGTTGAGGGTCATCTGGTCCCCCTCGCAGCCCACCTCCAGCACGGAGCCCTGCAGGGTCTCCATGGGGGTCCCGGACACGATGGACTCGGCGCACTGCATGTGCTTCAGGATGTGGTAGTTCAGCAGGTCTGGGGGGGGGGGGAGAGTCAGGTTCTGGTCTGCAGGGGGTCTGAACATGGATATTTAATAAGAACTGAATACAGCGTTGGAGGCGGGGCTTGTTCTTTCCTATGAGAGCTGCTCATTGGCTCATGAAGACAAAATGGCCTGAGGTTCTCGAGAGCAAAATGTCAAAGATTACCCATCATGCCTTGCTGTCAGAGCAGAAGAACCCGTATGCGCCCCTTAAACCCCGCCTCCTGTCATTAAGCCCCGCCCCCGAGCTCCCACTCTCGGCTCAATAGAATGAATGGAGAGAGAAAATAAATCTGGATTCGGCTTTGAGTGCATTTTACAACTTGAGGACTTAATGATTCTAATAAGGGCTTTCACAGAGTTGATACTGGGTAGTTTATTCAGTTAAAAA
>CM062271.1:791241-796241 GCA_031216635.1 Dissostichus eleginoides | reverse complement strand
CCCCCTCTCTACATGAGGTGTCATTAACGTTTGAGACGAACCAAAACCACACGGAGCGATCCCATTGGCTGGTTACTGAATGTGTCACAGTTGTGCTAATGCTAACGCTAGATGAGTATGTGAGTGTTTGTTTATTATTGTTTATAACTGTGTACACAACAAAAACATCTTCAAAAAGCTCAGGACAGAGAAGGACAGGATGTAGTCTCTGTCCTAAAGTAACCCCAAAACCTGGAGACCATCAGGAGACTTAGGCCCCGTCCACACGGACACGATATCAGTTGTATCCGCTAACGTTCTTTATCGTATAGACGGTTCGTCCACACGAGGCCGACACGGAGCCCGAATCCGACCCACTTTGAAACCGGCTCCCAAGGTGGGTCGGTCTGAGGACGACACGCTTGCAGCTCCGTGTGTACGCCCAATACGATCATTTCCTGAATCGATGATGCCATAGCCCCGCCTCTCCCCACCTCCTCTGCTGCTCACCCCCGCATCCCCCGCATCCCCCGCATCCCCCGCGTCCCCCGCGTCCCCCGCGTCATTGCTGATGTTTAACCAGACTCAGATGTGGCTCAGATAGAGTTCTGAATGGAGCATTGTGATTGGCTCCCCTCTCTCCACATGGTGGCTGTAATGGAGCGTGCAGCACTTCCTGGACAGATTTCCATAATAAATGTGTCCCAGCCGTCTGGCTCATAAAACTCATTTCCTCGGAGAGAAGAGGAATCTGGAGGAGAGCGGCCAGGAAAAACACCGAGCCCCTTCCTGTCCCGCCAAAATAAAGCTTCAGAGCGGGAGCTCAGTAAATCACTGCTCTCCTCTACTTTAAAGAGTCCTCAGATATCCGTCTCTACGTCTCACTGAGACTTTTAAGCTTTAAGATTCAAACTATACATAGTAAATGCATTTCCTTAAATCTACTTTAAAGAGTCCTCTCCTGCTGATGTTCAGTTGTATATCAGTATGTAGTGTGTCTACTTTAAAGAGTCCTCTCCTGCTGATGTTCAGGTGTATATCAGTATGTAGTGTGTCTTCTTTAAAGAGTCCTCTCCTGCTGATGTATCTGAGTCTCTTCACTCAGGAAACCCTGCAGCGTCAAATCACAGCGGCTGTAAAACGTAAACACATGGAGCTACTGAGTGTGTGTGTGTGTGTGTGTGTTGGCTCACACACGGCACTGATTATTCCTCCAGATGGAAACTGGACTCCCGTTCAGCACATAAACAAAGATGGCCTCTGAACAAACAAACATCAGTAAGTCACGGGTCGGGGGGGAACCTTCCGGAAGCTTCCAGCGAGACGTCTAAACACCATGTAACGTTTAAAGAGTCCCTCGCTGCACTCTTTAAATCAGAGACCTGCAGAAACTGAGTCTGAACAAAGAGCTGTCTGTGGCTCCTGGACTGAGGGGGGAAAGTCAATAATGACATTCACTCAACTTCTGTTCTGAAGTATTTTCAGAGCTTTTGTTACTTCGTACTCCTACTTTCCTACATGCTACTTGCTACTCTCCTACTCTCTACTCTGCTACTCTGCTACTCTGCTACTCTCCTACTCTGATACTCTGCTACTCTCCTACTCTGCTACTCTCCTACTCTGCTACTCTGCTACTCTGCTACTCTGCTACTCTCCTACTCTGCTACTCTGCTACTCTCCTACTCTGATACTCTGCTACTCTCCTACTCTGCTACTCTCCTACACTCCTACTCTGCTACTCTGCTACTCTGACTCTGCTACTCTCCTACTCTGCTACTCTCCTCCACTCCTACTCTGCTACTCTGCTACTCTGCTACTCTGCTACTCTCCTACTCTGCTACTCTCCTACTCTGATACTCTGCTACTCTCCTACTCTGCTACTCTCCTACTCTGATACTCTGCTACTCTCCTACTCTGATACTCTCCTACACTCCTACTCTGCTACTCTGCTACTCTGCTACTCTGCTACTCTCCTACTCTGCTACTCTCCTCCACTCCTACTCTGCTACTCTGCTACTCTGCTACTCTGCTACTCTCCTACTCTGATACTCTCCTCCACTCCTACTCTGCTACTCTGCTACTCTGCTACTCTGCTACTCTCCTACTCTGCTACTCTCCTCCACTCCTACTCTGCTACTCTCCTCCACTCCTACTCTGCTACTCTGCTACTCTCCTACTCTGATACTCTGCTACTCTCCTACTCTGCTACTCTGCTACTCTGCTACTCTGCTACTCTCCTACTCTCCTACTCTCCTACTCTCCTACTCTGCTACTCTCCTACTCTGCTACTCTGCTACTCTCCTACTCTGCTACTCTGCTACTCTGCTACTCTGCTACTCTCCTACTCTGCTACTCTGCTACTCTCCTACTCTGCTACTCTGCTACTCTGCTACTCTCCTACTCTCCTACTCTGCTACTCTCCTACTCTCCTACTCTGCTACTCTCCTACTCTGCTACTCTGCTACTCTGCTACTCTGCTACTCTCCTACTCTCCTACTCTGCTACTCTCCTACTCTGCTACTCTGCTACTCTGCTACTCTCCTACTCTGCTACTCTCCTACTCTGCTACTCTCCTACTCTGCTACTCTGCTACTCTGCTACTCTCCTACTCTCCTACTCTGCTACTCTGCTACTCTGCTACTCTCCTATTCTGCTACTCTGCTACTCTGCTACTCTCCTACTCTGCTACTCTGCTACTCTGCTACTCTGCTGCTACTCTGCTACTCTCCTACTCTCCTACTCTCTACCCTGCTACTCTCCTACTCTGCTACTCTCCTACTCTCCTACTCTGCTCTGCTACTCTCCTACTCTCCTACTCTGCTACTCTGCTACTCTCCTACCCTGCTACTCTCCTACTCTGCTACTCTCCTAACTCTACTCTCCTACTCTGCTACTCTGCTACAATGCTACTCTCCTACCCTGCTACTCTCCTACTCTCCTACTCTGCTACTCTGCTACTCTCCTACTCTCCTACTCTGCTACTCTGCTACTCTCCTACTCTCCTACTCTGCTACTCTGCTACTCTCCTACTCTCCTACTCTGCTACTCTGCTACTCTCCTACCCTGCTACTCTCCTACTCTCCTACTCTCCTACTCTGCTACTCTCCTACTCTGCTACTCTGCTACTCTCCTACTCTCCTACTCTGCTACAATGCTACTCTCCTACCCTGCTACTCTCCTACTCTGCTACTCTCCTACACTCCTACTCTGCTACTCTCCTACACTCCTACTCTGCTACTCTCCTACCCTGCTACTCTCCTACTCTGCTACTCTGCTACTCTCCTACCCTGCTACTCTGCTACTCTCCTACACTCCTACTCTGCTACTCTCCTACCCTGCTACTCTCCTACTCTGCTACTCTCCTACACTCCTACTCTCCTACTCTGCTACTCTGCTACTCTCCTACCCTGCTACTCTGCTACTCTCCTACACTCCTACTTTGCAACTCTCCTACACTCCTACTCTCCTACTCTGCTACTCTCCTACACTGCTAGTCTCCTACAATGCTACTCTCTACTCTGCTACTCTCCTACTCTGCTACTCTGCTACTCTGCTACTCTCCTACCCTGCTACTCTCCTACTCTGCTACTCTCCTACTCTGCTACTCTGCTACTCTCGTACTCTGCTACTCTCCTACTCCTACTCTCCTACTCTGCTACTCTGCAACTCTCCTACACTCCGACACTGCTACTCTGCTACTCTCCTACACTGCTACCCTGCTACTCTCGTACTCTGTTACTCTCCTACTCTCCTACTCTCCTACTCTCCTACTCTGCAACTCTCCTACACTCCTACACTGCTACTCTCCTACTCTCCTACTCTCCTACTCTGCAACTCTCCTACACTGCTACTCTGCTAGTCTGCTACTCTCCTACTCTGCTACTCTCCTACTCTGCTACTCTCCTACTCTGCTACTCTCCTACTCTGCAACTCTCCTACTCTCCTACTCTCCTACTCTCCTACTCTGCTACTCTGCTACTCTGCTACTCTCCTACTCTCCTACTCTGCTACTCTGCTACTCTGCTACTCTCCTATTCTGCTACTCTGCTACTCTGCTACTCTCCTACTCTGCTACTCTGCTACTCTGCTACTCTGCTACTCTGCTACTCTCCTACTCTCCTACTCTCCTACCCTGCTACTCTCCTACTCTGCTACTCTCCTACTCTCCTACTCTGCTACTCTGCTACTCTCCTACTCTCCTACTCTGCTACTCTGCTACTCTCCTACCCTGCTACTCTCCTACTCTGCTACTCTCCTACACTCCTACTCTCCTACTCTGCTACTCTCCTACTCTGCTACAATGCTACTCTCCTACCCTGCTACTCTCCTACTCTGCTACTCTCCTACACTCCTACTCTGCTACTCTCCTACACTCCTACTCTGCTACTCTCCTACCCTGCTACTCTCCTACTCTGCTACTCTGCTACTCTCCTACCCTGCTACTCTGCTACTCTCCTACACTCCTACTCTGCTACTCTCCTACCCTGCTACTCTCCTACTCTGCTACTCTCCTACACTCCTACTCTCCTACTCTGCTACTCTGCTACTCTCCTACCCTGCTACTCTGCTACTCTCCTACACTCCTACTTTGCAACTCTCCTACACTCCTACTCTCCTACTCTGCTACTCTCCTACACTGCTAGTCTCCTACAATGCTACTCTCTTACTCTGTACTCTCCTACTCTCCTACTCTCCTACTCTGCTACTCTGCTACTCTCCTACCCTGCTACTCTGCTACTCTCCTACACTCCTACTCTGCTACTCTCCACCTGCTACTCTCCTACTCTGCTACTCTCCTACACTCCTACTCTCCTACTCTGCTACTCTGCTACTCTCCTACCCTGCTACTCTGCTACTCTCCTACACTCCTACTTTGCAACTCTCCTACCTCCTACTCTCCTACTCTGCTACTCTCCTACACTGTACTCCTACAATGCTACTCTCTTACTCTGCTACTCTCCTACTCTGCTACTCTGCTACTCTGCTACTCTCCTACTCTGCTACTCTCCTACTCTGCTACT
>CM062271.1:783741-786241 GCA_031216635.1 Dissostichus eleginoides | reverse complement strand
GTTTAAAGGTTCACTTCAACAACTTCAGCTCCTTTAAAGAGTCCTCTCCTGCTGATGTTCAGGTGTATATCAGTATGTAGTGTCTCTACTTTAAAGAGTCCTCTCCTGCTGATGTCCAGGTGTATATCAGTATGTAGTGTCTCTACTTTAAAGAGTTCTCTCCTGCTGATTTTCAGGTGTATATCCGTATGTAGTGTCTTTACTTTAAAGAGTCCTCTCCTGCTGATGTTCAGCTGTATATCCGTATGTATGTCTCTACTTTAAAAGAGTCCTCTCCTGTTGATGTTTCAGGTGTATATCAGTATGTATGTCTCTCTACTTTAAAGATCCTCTCCTGCTGATGTTTCAGGTCTATATCAGTATGTAGTGTCTCTACTTTAAAGAGTCCTCTCCTGCTGATGTTCAGGTGTATATCAGTATGTAGTGTCTCTACTTTAAAGAGTCCTCTCCTGCTGATGTTCACGTGTATAACGTATGTAGTGTCTCTACTTTAAAGAGTCCTCTCCTGCTGATGTTCAGGTGTATATCAGTATGTAGTGTCTCTACTTTAAAGAGTCCTCTCCTGCTGATGTTCAGTGTGTATGTCGTATGTAGTGTCTCTACTTTAAAGAGTCCTCTCCTGCTGATGTTCAGTGTATGTCAGTATGTAGTGTCTCTCTACTTTAAAGAGTCCTCTCCTGCTGATGTTCAGGTGTATATCAGTATGTAGTGTCTCTACTTTAAAGAGTCCTCTCCTGCTGATGTTCAGGTGTATATCAGTATGTAGTGTCTCTACTTTAAAGAGTCCTCTCCTGATGATGTTCAGGTGTATGTCAGTATGTAGTGTTCTCTACTTTAAAGATCCTCTCCTGCTGATGTTCAGGTGTATATCAGTATGTAGTGTCTCTACTTTAGAGTCCTCTCCTGCTGATGTTCAGTGTATATCATATATAGGGTCTCTACTTTAAAGAGTCCTCTCCTGCTGATGTTCAGGTGTATATCAGTATGTAGTGTCTCTACTTTAAAGAGTCCTCTCCTGCTGATGTTCAGGTGTATATCATATGTAGTGTCTCTACTTTAAAGAGTCCTCTCCTGCTGATGTTCAGGTGTATGTCATATGTAGTGTCCTCTACTTTAAAGAGTCCTCTCCTGCTGATGTTCAGGTGTATATCAGTATGTAGTGTCTCTACTTTAAAGAGTCCTCTCCTGCTGATGTTCAGTGTATATCATATGTAGTGTCTCTACTTTAAAGAGTCCTCTCCTGCTGATGTTCAGGTGTATATCAGTATGTAGTGTCTCTACTTTAAAGAGTCCTCTCCTGCTGATGTTCAGTGTATGTCAGTATGTAGTGTCTCTACTTTAAAGAGTCCTCTCCTGCTGATGTTCAGGTGTATATCAGTATGTAGTGTCTCTACTTTAAAGAGTCCTCTCCTGCTGATGTTCAGGTATAATCAGTATGTAGTGTCTCTACTTTAAAGAGTCCTCTCCTGCTGATGTTTCAGGTGTTGTCAGTATGTAGTGTCTCTACTTTAAAGAGTCCTCTCCTGCTGATGTTCAGGTGTATATCAGTATATAGGGTCTCTACTTTAAAGAGTCCTCTCCTGCTGATGTTCAGGTGTATATCAGTATGTAGTGTCTCTACTTTAAAGAGTCCTCTCCTGCTGATGTTCAGGTGTATATCAGTATGTAGTGTCCTCTACTTTAAAGAGTCCTCTCCTGCTGATGTTCAGGTGTATGTCAGTATGTAGTGTCCTCTACTTTAAAGAGTCCTCTCCTGCTGATGTTCAGGTGTATATCAGTATGTAGTGTCTCTACTTTAAAGAGTCCTCTCCTGCTGATGTTCAGGTGTATATCAGTATGTAGTGTCTCTACTTTAAAGAGTCCTCTCCTGCTGATGTTCAGGTGTATATCAGTATGTAGTGTCTCTACTTTAAAGAGTCCTCTCCTGCTGATGTTCAGGTGTATATCAGTATGTAGTGTCTCTACTTTAAAGAGTCCTCTCCTGCTGATGTTCAGGTGTATATCAGTATGTAGTGTCTCTACTTTAAAGAGTCCTCTCCTGCTGATGTTCAGGTGTATGTCAGTATGTAATGTCTTAATAATAAAATATGTAATAACACACACTCTGCACACACACACACACACACACACTCTGCACACACACACACACACACTGCACACACACACACACACTCTGCACACACACACACACACACACACACACACACACTGCACACACACACACTGCACACACACACACTGCACACACTCTGCACACACACACACACTCTGCACACACACACTCTGCACACACACACTCTGCACACACACATATATAAATACATGTGTTGTAGTGCTGTGAAATATAGAGTAGCAGGAAATGGAAATACTGCAGTACAAGTACCTCAAAGTTGTTCTGAGTACTGATAAAGTACTAGCTTCCAAAATAAAGATCTGTGAAACTCATTTACCTTCAACAGATTCACTTCTGTCTCCTATTGTTTATCTAACATCTCCACAG
>CM062271.1:746241-781241 GCA_031216635.1 Dissostichus eleginoides | reverse complement strand
AGTTGTAGTTGTAGTTCTAGTTGTAGTGACTAGTTGTAGTGACTAGTTGTAGTTCTAGTTGTAGTTCTAGTTGTAGTTCTAGCAGTAGTGACTAGTTGTAGTCCTAGTTGTAGTTCTAGTTGTAGTTCTAGTTGTAGTGACTAGTTGTAGTCCTAGTTGTAGTTCTAGTTGTAGTGACTAGTTGTAGTCCTAGTTGTAGTTCTAGTTGTAGTGACTAGTTGTAGTGACTAGTTGTAGTTGTAGTTCTAGTTGTAGTGACTAGTTGTAGTCCTAGTTGTAG
Organism: Dissostichus eleginoides; assembly: GCA_031216635.1. Classification (NCBI taxonomy): domain Eukaryota; kingdom Metazoa; phylum Chordata; class Actinopteri; order Perciformes; family Nototheniidae; genus Dissostichus; species Dissostichus eleginoides. The sequence continues at coordinate 780,961 of CM062271.1, read as the reverse complement.
TTCTAGTTGTAGTGACTAGTTGTAGTCCTAGTTGTAGTTCTAGTTGTAGTGACTAGTTGTAGTTCTAGTTCTAGTTGTAGTTCTAGTTGTAGTTCTAGCAGTAGTGACTAGTTGTAGTCCTAGTTGTAGTTCTAGTTGTAGTGACTAGTTGTAGTTCTAGCAGTAGTGACTAGTTGTAGTTCTAGTTGTAGTTCTAGCAGTAGTGACTAGTTGTAGTTCTAGTTGTAGTTCTAGTTGTAGTTCTAGTTGTAGTTCTAGCAGTAGTGACTAGTTGTAGTCCTAGTTGTAGTTCTAGCAGTAGTGACTAGTTGTAGTCCTAGTTGTAGTTCTAGCAGTAGTGACTAGTTGTAGTTCTAGTTGTAGTTCTAGTTGTAGTGACTAGTTGTAGTTCTAGTTGTAGTTCTAGTTGTAGTTCTAGTTGTAGTTCTAGCAGTAGTGACAGGGTGAGGATGCCGGTTGAGATCCCGGACGACTCGGCCTTCTCGTCCTTCAGGGATCAGGTCCTGAGTCCTGAGGGCTGGAGCAGCAGGTACTCTTTGGGGGGGGTGACGGTGTGGTGCCGAGAGGAGGAGACCACCACCGTGCAGAAGCTCAAGGTTAGAGTTTTTATAACATTTATTAACATTTATAAACATTTATTAACATTTATAATAACTGTTTTATATTCTCAATTTATTATTTATACTTTTTGTCCGTTTTTATTATTTTATCATTCATTTTAATATTTTAATCCATTGATATTATTCTCTTATTATATATTTAAAATGAGGAGGTCTGAAGGGGTGTAGGGAGGTAGGAGGTCTGAAGGGGGAGGAGGTCTGAAGGGGGAGGAGGTCTGAAGGGGTGTAGAGAGGGAGGAGGTCTGAAGGGGTGTAGGGACGGAGGAGGTCTGAAGGGGTGTAGGGAGGGCTGAAGGGGTGTAGGGAGGGAGGAGGTCTGAAGGGGGAGGAGGTCTGAAGGGGTGTAGGGAGGGTGATGAGGGTGATGAGGGTAATGAGGGTGATGGGGGTGATGAGGGTAATGGGGTGATGGGGGTGATGAGGGTGATGAGGGTAATGGGGGTAATGAGGGTGATGAGGGTGATGAGGGTAATGAGGGTGATGAGGGTGATGAGGGTGATGAGGTATGAGGGGGATGAGGGTGATGAGGGTAATGAGGGTGATGGGGGTGATGAGGGTAATGGGGGTGATGAGGGTGATGAGGGTGATGAGGGTAATGGGGGTAATGAGGGTGATGGGGTGATGAGGGTAATGAGGGTGATGAGGGTGATGGGGGTGATGAGGGTGATGAGGGTGATGAGGGTGATGAGGGTGATGAGGGTGATGGGGTGATGAGGGTAATGAGGGTGATGAGGGTAATGAGGGTAATGAGGGTGATGAGGGTAATGAGGGTGATGAGGGTAATGAGGGTGATGAGGGTAATGAGGGTGATGAGGGTGATGAGGGTAACACCTGGAGGATGGGGGTAGAGAACAGCATTCTCGACTGGTTATGTTGGTTGCCAATGAGGGTGGAGTAGTATGAAGACCTAGTCCGGGAGAGAGCTTGTTTGTAGGACTTCACATGGTCCTGATAGGCCTCACGGTCTCTCTAGCCGACGACCAGAAGCCTTCAGGGTGCGGAGTTCAGCGGTGAACCAAGGGGCAGACCGGGTTTTGAGGGGGGCTAGAGAGTCAAGGCTGAGGGAAAGAGCTGGGTTGTAGCAACCAGGCCATCCCCTGTGGTGGGGAGGGGAATGGAGGCTGAGATGCTATCATGCTGTTCAGGGCTGGTGCACTCAGTGTTTTGGTGATCCTGAATGTGATGGTGTTGCACGCCGCATGGGCAGGAGGACAGGGACGGAAAAGAGGATGTCATGGTGGTCCGCAACAGCTAGGTCCAGGCACTGGAGAAGGGAGGGAGGAGTGCCAATAGAGGTCCAGGGTGGGACCTTGGACGTGCTGCATGGGGGTGAAGCAGTCGAGTAGTGACAGAAATTCAGAGGCAAAGGTGTATGGAGTCGACATGGATGTTCATTACATTACATTGCATTTAGCTGAGGCTTTTATCCAAAGCGATTTACAATAAGTGCATTCGACCAAGAAGATTCAAATTTGAAGAAAACAGAATGAGGGTTAGACTAGGTTTCTTTTTTAGAAACAAGTCCTGTTTCTCATTTGAAGCCAGGAAAAGGCTGGTCACTGTGACCTTTTTACCTGTGCTGGACTCTGGTGATCTGATCTATATGAATGCACCTGCCCATTACCTGGAGAAGTTAGATGCCGCGTATCACAGTGCTGTGAGATTTGTTACTAACTGTAAAGCACTTACACATCACTGTACCCTGTATGCCAAGGCAGGTCTGCCTTCACTAACTGTACGGAGGCTCAGTCACTGGTACATGTTCATCTACAAAGCCATGTTGGGTAAACTACCTTCTTATATCTGCTCTCTGATCTCTCCACAAATTGAAAGTACTTATTGCCTGAGATCTCATGCTGTGGTTTTATTAAATGTGCCAAGTGCTAGGACTGTCTTAGGGAGGAAAGCTTTTAGTTGTGCAGCTCCACTAACTTGGAACAGTCTGCAAACATGTTTAAAACTGAGCACTTTGGTTCCCCTGCATCATTTTAAAACTCGGCTGGGTGACATGCTGTCTGATACTCATGGTACCTGTCACTGTAAATAGAGTTTATAAACTGTACCCTGTAATTCATGTTGTATGTCGTCTTTATTGTTGTTCTGTTGTTTTTATGTTACATGTGTACCCAATGTGCTGCAGGTCACCCTCGAAAAAGAGATCTTTTGATCTCAAGGGGCTTTCACCTGGTTAAATAAAGGCTACAAACAAACAAACAGAATCATATAGGAACATCAGGATTCATAGAGCCAAAACATTTCAAGTGCTACTCAACAGTCTTTAGATAAGCCAGTCCTTCGTTAGTATATAAGTGCTTTGTTAGTCATTCTATCGCTCGAAGTGGAGTTGAAAGAGATGAGTTTTCAGTCTGCGCCGGAAGATGTGTAAGCTTTCTGCTGTCCTGATGTCAATGGGGAGCTCATTCCACCATTTTGGAGCCAGGATAGCAAACCCACGTGTTTTTGCTGATGGGAACTTGGGTCCCCCTCGCAGTGCGGGTGCAGCGAGCCGTTTGGCTAATGCAGAGCGGAGTGCACGTGCTGGGGTGTACAGTTTAACCATGTCCTGGATGTAGGAAGGGCCAGATCCATTCGCAGCATGGTACGCAAGTACCAGTGTCTTGAAGTGGATTCTAGCAGTTACTGGAAGCCAGTGAAGGGAGCGGAGGAGCGGCGTGGTGTGGGAACATTTAGGAAGGTTGAAGACCAGACGAGCCGCTGCATTCTGGATGAGCTGCAGAGGTCGGATGGCACACTCTCCAAGTTACCCTGTAGGTGCGGTCTTCGAGGTATGAGGTGAGGAGGGAAAGTGCAGAGCCTGAAACTCCAAGTTCTTGGAGAGTGCGAAGGAGGATCTGATGGTTCACCGTGTCGAATGCAGCAGACAGGTCCAAAAGGATGAGGACCGAGGAGAGGGAGGCTGCTTTAGCCGTGTTCAGTTCCTCAGAGACAGCGAGGAGGGCAGTTTCTGTGGAGTGACCTGCCTTGAAACCAGACTGGTGCGGATCCAGAAGGTTGTTCTGATGGAGATAACAGGAGAGTTGTTTAAAGACAGCGTGTTCAAGTGTTTTAGACAGGAACGGGAGGAGAGACAGGCCTGTAGTTTATAACATCAGACGGGTTGAGAGTGGGTTTCTTTAGGAGAGGGGTTACTCTCGCCTCCTTGAGACTGTTTGGAAAGTGACCAGAAGTTAGAGAAGTGTTGATGAAATGGGTGAGAAACGGTAGAATATCAGGAGCGATAGTCTGAAGGAGGTTTGAGGGGACAGGGTCCAGAGGACAGGTGGTAGGACGGGCAGAGGTAATGAGGGTAAGAACCTCACTCGGAGAGAGAGGGGAAAAGGAGATCAGTGTGTGGGTGAACGGTGGGTCAGGTGACCCAGCGGTGAGTAAAGGAGGTCAGTGTGTGGGTGAACGGTGGGTCAGGTGACCCAGCGGTGAGTAAAGGAGGTCAGTGTGTGGGTGAACGGTGGGTCAGGTGACCCAGCGGTGAGTAAAGGAGGTCAGTGTGTGGGTGAACGGTGGGTCAGGTGACCCAGCGGTGAGTAAAGGAGGTCAGTGTGTGGGTGAACGGTGGGTCAGGTGACCCAGCGGTGAGTAAAGGTGAGTCAGAAAAAGAAGAGCGAATATCATCACCCTTTTTTTCAAAGTAGTTAACGAAGTCGCTTGGAAGAAGGGAGGAGGGGGAAGGGGCTTTGGGGGGTTCTAAGAGGGTGGAGAAGATGGAAAATAGTTTTTTGGGAATGGAATAGGAAGATTGGATCTTATCTTGAAAGAAAGTGCTTCTTGCCTGAGAGATCGAAGCAGAGATAGAGGAGAGGAGAGCCTGATAGGTTAGGAGGTCGTCATGGTGTTTGGATTTCCGCTGTTTCCGCTCTGCTGCCCTAAGGATGGTTCTATTAACACGCAGTGCGTCATTTAGCCAGGGAGCAGGAGGGGACTGACGAGCCTGCCGAGATGTGAGAGGACAGAGAGAGTCCAGAGAGGATGAAAGAGTAGAGAGGAGAGTCTCTGCAGCAGAGTTTGGAGGCAGGAGTTGGAACGAGTCAGATGAAGGGAGGGCTGAGAGCACCGATGAGGCAAAGGTAGAGGGGGAGAGGGAACGAAGGTTACGGCGAACAGGTGCAGAGTTAGAAGAGATTAGTTTGTTATGTTTGGAAAGGGGTAGAGCGAATGAAATGAAAAAGTGATCGTGGTCCTTGGTTTTCTGCTGAACTGTCTAGTCTCCTTCATGAGAGAAACAAGGCCTGGGCAAAGGCTAGGAAATCAGGCTCAGAGGTAGAATGGCTACGCTTTAGGAAGCTGAGGAATAGCTTCACATCACAAATAAAAAGTGCTAAGTATTATCTGTCAGTTACCACAAAGAACCTGAATAATCCTGGAACATTTTGGAGAGCCATAAAAGCGATATCCACCGGTGAGATCCGTAATGAGCTACCTCCGTGCCTCACCACAGCATCTGGCTCTATATCGGACAGGGCCACCATGTTAAATTGTTTTAATGAGCATTTTGTATCCTGTGGCTCTCTGTTTGATTCTGTCACTAACTCTGCTTCTGTGAACACCTCAGTCCGTGACTCTGAACAACGTGGTCTGGAAAACCCTTTCAGTTTTACTCCTTTTACTATTGAAGTCGTTCATGAAGCCTTAACCAAGTTAGATCCTAAGAAACCGGCTGGCCCGGACAACGTAGAACCTTTCTTTTTAAAGATAGCTGCAGATCTTATTGCTCCACCTCTCACTTCTCTTTTTAACCTCTCCCTCAGCACGAACAAAATTCCAAAAGTATGGAAGTCAGCTTCTGTCCTGCCTTTACTAAAAGGAGGGGAGGCCACCTTATTAAATAATTATAGACCCATCTCTAAATTGTCAGTTCTGGCGAAGGTTCTTGAACGCCTAGTGAGTGAACTAGTCTAGCAGCAAGTCCTCAAAAAAGGCTTTAGTTTTCGAGATACCCCTACCCGAGGTAGAACAAATGACAACAATGATTTTTCTTATCTTTAGGGTCTCCCATTAATGAAATTGATTGTTGTCAAATTTTATTTTGGGGGAAAAAATGTTTTTTTGGTTGTTCTTTAGAACTACCCCAATCCCTGAAAAGAGCCAAATTAGACCAGGCCGAATATGGGAAAGGTGACAAAAAAGCCCATAACTTGAGAATGATCACTGAGGTATGAACCAGGTGGCTGTCCTACATCACCAAATAGTCAGACAATTATTTAACTAAAAAATACTGAATTATAGTCCTGTAAACTTAGCTTTAGTTTAGACGGAAATTGTACTTTTTGGTGATAGGAACATAGGACTCAATCACTTTTCTCTCATTTATCAGAAAAACAGAAATCCCTAAAAAATATACCATTACTGAATTGTCTAGGGTGCTATTGAACATTAACCAGTAGTTGTATGGAAATATCTGGTACAGTTCTATTGCAAATGAGATTTCTTTAGACATAGGCCTACCTCTTCTCTGATACAGTCACATTCCGAATGGGGGATAAGTGGCATAATAGCCTATAAGTTAAGAATGCTCACTCTGATGGTCATTATATTTGGAGAGGGAAATACCAGGTGGCTGAACTACATCACCAAATAGTCAGAATAAGAGTAACCCAATACAATAAAGTGTATTAGTTCTAAATTGCAAGCCTCTAAAACATAGGTGTAAATCGTACAGGTTTTATTGAAACTGGAACCTTAATTCAAAGTACAGTATACAATTCATCAAATAATTCTGTGAGAGGTCAAGTATATAGATACTAGAATATAATGTTAAATGTCAGGTTCCTCAGAAACATTAGGGGACACATTTTGACATTCTGCACAGCAGGTGCAGGGGAAGTACAGGGAAGGCCAACAGAGAGGCACTGGCACTTTCCACTCTCTCCACACTTTGCATCTTTGCAATACAAGTGAGTAATGTCTCTCACTTCTCTAGGTGCTGGGGTTTTTGTAAATAGCACTGGTTGAATGGCCCCATCTCTGACAATCAACCCCTTGCCAACAGGACTCCATAACAAGGGTTTGGATTCGGGCTGTGACACCATATCGCTGTCTGAAACATTGCTCTTTGTACATGTTGTTGAAATGCATCCTCTGTTGGCGGCAGATTTTTGCATCTGTTGTTGATGCAATTATGAACCTCAGTTCATCCAAGTTTGTGCACATCAGTCCAATTTTCCTTTTTTCCATATAGCAGAAGCGCAAATTCTCTTGCGACTGGCAAAGACTCTTCCAAGCTGGCAGAGAGTCCAAAATGGGCCAGATCTTTGAGCTCGCTGAGATGGGTCTTGAGTTTGGTGAATGCTGTTGTCTTTCCTATTCTGTACAAACTAATTGTTGTGCCACAGCCAGTGAGTGCATGACATGCTGGTAGACAGTTAGACATGTAGTTGCCGCCCAGCTTCAGGACCATCTCCAACTAAACGGCCTCTTTGAGAAATTCCAGTCCGGTTTCCATTCCGCCCACAGCACTGAAACAGCTCTGGTCAGGGTCACAAACGACCTGCTGATGGCGGCCTACACTGGTTCCCCATCTCTCCTCATCCTCCTGGATCTGACTGCAGCATTTGACACTGTCGGCCATAACATCCTCCTTCAGCGCCTCCAATACACCATCGGACTCTCTGACTCTGACTGTCCCAGACACACCCTGTCACCTGTGGTGTCCCTCAAGGGTCGGTCCTCGGGCCCACTCTGTTCACCCTGTACACTCTGCCCCTTGGCCGTGTCATCAGCCAGCATGGAATATCATTCCATTGCTACGCTGATGACACGCAGCTATATATAAAGACAGACCCTATCCCACCTGAATCCCCACTGTCACCATCATCATCACCGTTCCCATCAACATCCTTTAACACCTGCATTGAGGAGATAAAGGCTTGGATGCAACAAAACTTCCTGCAGCTAAATAGCTCCAAAACAGAGGCTATTTTAGTTGGCACACCAAACCAGGTCCAGTCATCCCCCATAACCCACATCACCTTTTCTGGCCAAAACATACCCGAGGCCGTTTAGTTGGAGATGGTCCTGAAGCTGGGCGGCAACTACATGTCTAACTGTCTACCAGCATGTCATGCACTCACTGGCTGTGGCACAACAATTAGTTTGTACAGAATAGGAAAGACAACAGCATTCACCAAACTCAAGACCCATCTCAGCGAGCTCAAAGATCTGGCCCATTTTGGACTCTCTGCCAGCTTGGAAGAGTCTTTGCCAGTCGCAAGAGAATTTGCGCTTATGCTATATGGAAAAAAGCAATGTTTCAGACAGTGGTGTCACAGCCCGAATATCGCTGTCTGAAACATCGCTCTTTGTACATGTTGTTGAAATGCATCCTCTGTTGGCGGCAGATTTTCCGAGGCTGCATCTGTTGTTGAATTCAATTATGAACCTCATTTCATCCAAGTTTGTGCACATCAGTCCAATTTCCTTTTTTCCATATAGCAGAAGCGCAAATTCTCTCAGTGGTGTCACAGCCCGAACCCAAACCCTTGTTATGGAGTCCTGTTGGCAAGGGGTGGATTGTCAGAGATGGGGCCATTCAACCAGTGCTATTTACAAAACCCCCAGCACCTAGAGAAGTGAGAGACATTACTCACTTGTATTGCAAAGATTCAAAGTGTGGAGAGAGTGCAAAGTGCCAGTGCCTCTCTGTTGGCTTTCCCTGTACGGAGTATCTATATACTTGACCTCTCACAGAATTATTTGATGATTTGTATACTGTACTTTGAATTAAGGTTCCAGTTTCAATAAAACGTGTACTATTTACACCTATGTTTTAGAGGCTTGCAATTTAGAACTAATACACTTTATTGTATTGGGTTACTCTTATTCTGACTATTTGGTGATGTAGTTCAGCCACCTGGTATTTCCCTCTCCAAATATAATGACCATCAGAGTGAGCATTCGTAACTTATAGGCTATTATGCCACTTATCCCCCATTCGGAATTTGACTGTATCAGAGAAGAGGTAGGCCTATGTCTAAAGAAATCTCATTTGCAATAGAACTGTACCAGATATTTCCATACTGGTTAGTGTTCAATAGCACCCTAGACAATTCAGTAATGGTATATTTTTTAGGGATTTCTGTTTTTCTGATAAATGAGAGAAAAGTGATTGAGTCCTATGTTCCTATCACCAAAAGTACAATTTCCGTCTAAACTAAAGCTAAGTTTACAGGACTATAGTTCAGTATTTTTTTAGTTAAATAATTGTCTGACTATTTGGTGATGTAGGAAAGCCACCCTCAGCAAATCTGAAGAGGAAAAGAGTGGTCATTCTCAAGTTATGGGCTTTTTTGTCACCTTTCCCATATTCGGCCTGGTCTAATTTGGCTCTTTTTCAGGGATTGGGGTAGTTCTAAAGAACAGCCAAAAAAACATTTTTTCCCCCAAAATAAAATTTGACAACAATCAATTTCATTAATGGGAGACCCTAAAGATAAGAGAAATCATTGTTGTCATTTGTTCTACCTTGGGTAGGGGTATCTCAAAATCTGAGGGCCCCTTCCTGCTAGACTAAACAGGTAAAGGAGTTTTTATGTATAAATGACCTCCTGTCTAAACATCCGTCAGGCTTCAGAAAGCAACATAGCACCATCACTGCCACAATGAAAGCGGTGAATGATATGGCGAGTATCTTAGATAAGAAGCAGAGTTGTGCAGCTGTGTTTGTTGACCTGTCCAAAGCGGTTGATACCGTCGATCATCGCATCTTGAAGCAGAGGCTACTCAGTATTGGCATATCCAGCCATGCAGTGGGGTGGTTTGTGAACTACCTCTCTGAAAGGTCCCAATGTGTTCACTTTGATGGGCTGTCTTCTGAGTGGTTTAACATTACTAATGGTGTTCCCCAAGGTTCTGTTTTAGGTCCACTTTTATTCTCCATCTACATCAACAGCTTAGGTCAAAATGTGGATGGTGCAACCTTACATTTTGATGTGGACGACACCGTGATGTACTGTGCAGGTCCCTCCATTCAGGAGGCTGTTGTTGAATTACAGGCTGTTTTTAACATTATTCAGACTCAGCTCTCTGAACTAAAGCTTCTTTTAAATGTTGATAAAACCAAAGTAATGCTCTTTTCAAAAGTTAAAAAGACACCAGAGCCTGTTTTAGATATTGTAACTACGCAAGGAATAAACTTGAAGTGGTTACCTGTTACAAATACCTTGGTATCTGGCTTGATGATTGCCTCTCTTTTAAACTTCAGGTCAATAACCTGCTTAGAGAGCCGAGGGTGAGGCTAGGTTTCTTTCACAGGAACAAGTCCAGTTTCTCTCTGAGGCCAGGAAAAGGCTCTGTGACCTTTTGACCTGTGCTGGACTCTGGGGATCTGGTCTATATGAATGCACCGGCCCATTACCTGATCAAGTTAGATGCTGCGTGTCACAGTGTGCTGGACTCTGGGGATCTGGTCTATATGAATGCACCGGCCCATCACCTGATCGAGTTAGATGCTGCGTGTCACAGTGTGCTGGACTCTGGGGATCTGGTCTATATGAATGCACCGGCCCATCACCTGATCGAGTTAGATGCTGCGTGTCACAGTGTGCTGGACTCTGGGATCTGGTCTATATGAATGCACCGGCCCATCACCTGATCGAGTTAGATGCTGCGTGTCACAGTGTGCTGGACTCTGGGGATCTGGTCTATATGAATGCACCGGCCCATTACCTGATCAAGTTAGATGCTGCGTGTCACAGTGCGCTGAGATGTGTTACTAACTGTAAAGTATTAACCCATCACTGTACCCTGTATGCCAGGCAGGTCTGCCTTCGCTCACTGTACGGAGGCTCAGTCACTGGTACATGTTCATCTACAAGCCATGTTAGGGAGACTTCCATCCTCCATCTGCTCCCTGATCTCACGGTGAATTGTAAGCGGCTACTGCCTGAGATCTGTGCTGTGGTTTCACTAATGAGCCAGCTGCTAGGACTGTCTTAGGGAGATAGCTTTTAGACGCGCAGCTCCTCTGTCTTGGAACAGTCTGCAAATTAAATGGAAACTGAGCAATCTGGTGCACTAAATGTTTTTAAAGCTCGGTTGGATGCTACTCAGTCGATGCTGTTGGAACCTGTTCATGTGGATAGTTATTGTAAATTGTAATCCTGTATTGATGCTGGATGATGTCCTTTTTGTTGTTCTGTTTTATTTTTATTTGTTCATGTGGAACCTGCTTGAGCAGGTCTCCCTTGAAAAAGAGATCAATGATCTCAATGGGATACACCTGGATAAATAAACGTTTGAAATGAAATGAAATGAGATCGGATGTTTACGGAGCCCCCTAGGGGACATGGAGAAGAAAAAAAAAATTATTTGAACAAAAAAAAAAAAAAGAAATGTATTGCGAGATCTCGCAAAACCCCGTTGCAGTTTGTAGACGGTCCCTAAGCACTCCTCTCCCTCCTCCAGCTGCAGATTGTGACTAATTCTTGAAGTTTAGCTATGCGTGCGTATCGAACTGTTCTGATAAAAACGACTCTGTAGCTCGTTGTCTACCTTGCTATGATTTTAAAGTCATGTTGTTTGTATTTTTACAACATTATGTTCATGAGTTATTGATCCGCGAAATTCGAATCTGTCAATAACTCAGCTCAGAGTATGCTTTGCGATGTGCATGTCCCCTCGCTCTGAGTGTTCTCTTGAGGTGTCTTTCACTTATGTGAAACCCGTGCCTATTGCCAAGCACTGATGTTATATCTTTATATTTAAGGCCAAGCTCAAAGTAAAATCGATGAACCGCTCCATTGTTGTGGTTTCTGTGTTGCCGAACTGACCAGGAAGGACAGTGAGCTAAATGAAAAGTTTTGCGAGATCTCGCAAAATATATTATTTTTTTTTTTGTTCAATTTTTTTTTTTTTTCTTCTCCATGTCCCCTTGGGGGCTCCGTAGATGTGTGAAGCGGGTTTACAGAGAGGTTAGAGGGTAGTGCAGTTCCTTGAGAATATGAGATCAAGGACATTGCCAGCTTTATGAGTTGGTGGGGATGGAGACAGTGAGAAAGTGTCTTCCCTGTCTGGAGGTTGAAGTCTCCGAGAAGTACAGCGGGAGGGCCAGTTTCAGGGATGTGTGAGAGGAGATGATCTAATTCCTCCAAGAAGTCCCCCAAGGCGCCTGGTGGACGGTAGAGAACAACAATGGTTAATTGTATAGGATGGGTTACTGTGACGGCATGGAATTCAAAGGTGGAAGGAGAGAAGTTAGGTAGCTTGAAGAGGGAAAAGCTCCATTTGGGAGAGAGCAGGAGACCTGTGCCACCTCCTCTGCCAGAGGGTCTGGGTGTATGGGAGAAGGAATATGCTGTGGAGAGAGCTGCTGGGGTGGATGTGTTGGATGGAGTAATCCAGGTCTCAGTGAGAGCAAGGAAGTCCAGAGACTGCAGGGAAGCGTAGCCAGAGATGAAGTCAGCCTTAGGAACAGCTGACTGGCAGTTCCACAGGCCACCTGTAACTAGATGTTGGATCTCAGTGGAGCATGTGGGATAGACGAGAGCAGGCCGGTTATAACGATTAGGAGATACACGGGGCCAGTGATAATTGCGAGAAGACACATGAACAGGAATGGAGAATATACACATGTTTTTTAGCAAGAGTGGATAAAAACCCAGCGAAACCTAGCTCAATCAAAGTTGGATTTACCTCCTCTTTGCTCCCTCGTGACTCCAACAGGACTCCTTTGTCTTTGTCAGTCTTGGACAAAGGACTCTATGGTCTTTGTCAGTCTTGGACTCACACAGGACTCTATGGTCTTTGTCAGTCTTGGACTCACGCAGGACTCTATGGTCTTTGTCAGTCTTGGACTCACGCAGGACTCTATTGTCTTTGTCAGTCTTGGACTCAAGCAGGACTCTATTGTCTTTGTCAGTCTTGGACTCACACAGGACTCTATGGTCTTTGTCAGTCTTGGACTCACACAGGACTCTATGGTCTTTGTCAGTCTTGGACTCACGCAGGACTCTATTGTCTTGTCAGTCTTGGACTCACGCAGGACTCTATGGTCTTTGTCAGTCTTGGACTCACGCAGGACTCTATTGTCTTTGTCAGTCTTGGACTCACGCAGGACTCTATTGTCTTTGTCAGTCTTGGACTCACGCAGGACTCTATGGTCTTTGTCAGTCTTGGACTCACGCAGGACTCTATGGTCTTTGTCAGTCTTGGACTCACACAGGACTCTATGGTCTTTGTCAGTCTTGGACTCACGCAGGACCCTATGGTCTTTGTCAGTCTTGGACTCACACAGGACTCTATGGTCTTTGTCAGTCTTGGATTCACGCAGGACTCTATTGTCTTTGTCAGTCTTGGACTCACGCAGGACCCTATGGTCTTTGTCAGTCTTGGACTCACGCAGGACTCTATGGTCTTTGTCAGTCTTGGACTCACGCAGGACTCTATTGTCTTTGTCAGTCTTGGACTCAAGCAGGACTCTATTGTCTTTGTCAGTCTTGGACTCACACAGGACTCTATGGTCTTTGTCAGTCTTGGACTCACACAGGACTCTATGGTCTTTGTCAGTCTTGGATTCACGCAGGACTCTATTGTCTTTGTCAGTCTTGGACTCACGCAGGACTCTATGGTCTTTGTCAGTCTTGGACTCACGCAGGACTCTATTGTCTTTGTCAGTCTTGGACTCACACAGGACCCTATTGTCTTTGTCAGTCTTGGACTCACGCAGGACCCTATTGTCTTTGTCAGTCTTGGACTCACACATGGTCAGTCTTCGTCTGACGCTGATGCTCCAGGAAAGTGCTACCTAAAATGGACACCTGATTGCTGAGTTGTCACAGCTGTGGGGCCACGCCCCTTTAATTAGTTAACTCTCTGCAGCTGATGGGCCTCATATCAATAGGAAATCGAGACTGCCTCACTCCTGAGTTGGTAATGAAACTTTTTAGTGGCACAATAGTTTACAACTACATTAAACCCTAAGTTATAAAGATATGAGTTTAACCCTTAATACAGTTACCCCTACTCAATAAAGCTCTTAGTATTCTACAGATGTTTAAATCAAAGTTAACCCTAGCAGCCAGTCAGTTCAGTTTGAACGTTTCTGTCAAAATAATTGTCCCAAATTTCTGCCTGAAAATACTGCAGCGGTTTTGAGATTAAAATCACAATTTCAATCAGATCAACTACAGAGCATTTAAACAGAGTACACACACAGAAACAGAGAAGTCACCAAGCAGTAATGTGCGTCACTCTTTAGCGTCCCCTGGTCTCCCAGCTGTGTGCGTCACTCTTTAGTGTCCCCTGGTCTCCCAGCTGTGTGCATCACTCTTTAGTGTCCCCTGGTCTCCTAGCTGTGTGCGTCACTCTTTAGTGTCCCCTGGTCTCCCAGCTGTGTGTGTCACTCTTTAGTGTCCCCTGGTCTCCAAGCTGTGTGTGTCACTCTTTAGTGTCCCCTGGTCTCCTAGCTGTGAGCGTCACTCTTTAGTGTCCCCTGGTCTCCCAGCTGTGTGTGTCACTCTTTAGTGTCCCCTGGTCTCCAAGCTGTGTGTGTCACTCTTTAGTGTCCCCTGGTCTCCTAGCTGTGAGCGTCACTCTTTAGTGTCCCCTGGTCTCCTAGCTGTGTGCGTCACTCTTTAGTGTCCCCTGGTCTCCTAGCTGTGTGCGTCACTCTTTAGTGTCCCCTGGTCTCCCAACTGTGTGCGTCACTCTTTAGTGTCCCCTGGTCTCCTAGCTGTGTGCGTCACTCTTTAGCGTCCCCTGGTCTCCGTTGTGTTTGAGCTTCTTCAGCGTTTGGTTTCAGCACATGTCTCCTCAAGCTGCTGAATGTTCTCTAAACGCTGCATGTGTTGTTGCTGAAGATGTTTCTTCATGAGGAACATTTGGGTTTCTATATCTGCATCCTTTCTGAAGCTGCTCCTCCTGATGGAAGAGTTTAGCCCCTGACAAGCGTGTGTGTGTGTAGTGTCTGTAGTGTGTGTAGTGTCTGTAGTGTGTGTATTGTCTGTAGTGTGTGTAGTGTCTGTACTGTTTGTGTAATGTCTGTAGTGTGTGTAGTGTCTGTAGTGTGTGTAGTGTCTGTAGTGTGTGTAGTGTCTGTAGTGTGTGTAGTGTCTGTAGTGTGTGTAGTGTCTGTAGTGTGTGTGTAGTGTCTGTAGTGTGTATAGTGTCTGTACTGTGTGTGTAGTGTGTGTAGTGTGTGTGTAGTGTCTGTAGTGTGTGTACTGTCTGTAGTGTGTGTAGTGTGTGTACTGTCTGTAATGTGTGTAGTGTCTGTAGTGTGTGTAGTGTGTGTAGTGTGTGTTGTGTCTGTAGTGTGTGTAGTGTGTGTAGTGTCTGTAGTGTGTGTAGTGTCTTCAGTGTGTGTACTGTGTGTAGTGTCTGTAGTGTGTGTAGTGTGTGTAGTGTGTGTAGTGTCTGTAGTGTGTGTACTGTGTGTAGTGTGTGTAGTGTCTGTAGTGTGTGTAGTGTCTGTAGTGTGTAGTGTGTGTAGTGTCTGTAGTGTGTGTACTGTGTGTAGTGTCTTTAGTGTGTGTAGTGTGTGTAGTGTCTGTAGTGTGTGTAGTATGTGTAGTGTCTGTAGTGTGTGTAGTGTCTTTAGTGTGTGTAGTGTGCGTAGTGTCTGTAGTGTCTGTAGTGCCAGTAGTGTGTGTAGTGTGTAGTGTCTGTAGTGTCTGTAGTGTGTGTAGTGTCTGTAGTGTCTGTAGTGTGTGTAGTGTCTGTAGTGTCTGTAGTGTGTGTAGTGTCTGTAGTGTCTGTAGTGTGTGTAGTGTCTGTAGTGTCTGTAGTGTGTGTAGTGTCTGTAGTGTCTGTAGTGTCTGTAGTGCCTGTACTGTGTGTAGTGTCTGTAGTGTGTGTAGTGTCTGTAGTGTGTGTAGTGTCTGTAGTGTGTGTAGTGTGTATAGTGTCTGTAGTGTGTGTAGTGTGTGTAGTGTCTGTAGTGTCTGTAGTGTCTGTAGTGTGTGTAGTGTGTGTAGTGTGTGTAGTGTCTGTACTGTGTGTAGTGTCTGTAGTGTGTGTAGTGTCTGTAGTGTGTGTAGTGTCTGTAGTGTGTGTAGTGTCTGTAGTGTGTGTAGTGTCTGTAGTGTGTGTAGTGTGTGTAGTGTTTGTGTTTTGCGGTAACAGAGGAGTAATTAGTGGAAACGATTCATTATTCATCTTTAATATTAATAATGCATCACTCTTCAGAGAGGGTTTGACCCCAGACTGACCACAGGAAGTGAAACACCACATGAAGTCACACACACACACACACACACACACACACAACCCTGAGGAACATTCATTATATCTCTTATAAATATGCATGAGGTCTGGAACAGGCGTTTGAACTGAGCAGGTCTTCAGAGAGACGAGGGACAGACATGACGACAGAGACATGAAGCTCCTTATGAAAGATTAACGAGACGCTGATTGAGTTACACGGAGCGTCTGACCTCAGTATCTGGTGATCAGAGCGGATCACATGACCTACAGAGCGGATCACATGACCTGCTGTCAGAGGGACTACAAAGTGTCCGCACTCCGCGCAACACCTTCATCACATGTTTTGAATACAATGTCATCAGATCATGTCATTTCTGAGTGATGACATTTTCGTCTTGTTTTTTCATTTGTACTTATGGTCTCATAACTATGTGTACATCCATGTGACATCCCGTAGCCTAATATGCTGATAGCTTAGCTTGTTATGAAAAGAAACATGTATATTACTTGATTATGCAGCACAGGGTTCATGTTTTAATAGCATTTCTACAAAAAAAGCCCAGGCGAGCCAAACATGAGAAAAGGGCTTTGACCTCACAGTTAGCGCCCACAGCGTTAGCTCACTCTCAGGGTTACCTGATGCTAAGCTAACACTGTTAGCTTCAGGTCTCCGGCTGATCTCTCCTGACTTCCTGTTGGTTATTAACGTGTCTCTGTGTCTCAGATGAGGATCGTGTGTAAGGACGTGTCACCGGAGACGCTGTACGACGTCCTCCACGACACCAGCTACCGCAGGAAGTGGGACAGCAACATGATCGAGACGTACGACATCGGGAGGCTGAACGCCAACACCGACGTGGGATACTACTCCTGTAGGTCTGACACTGCCCCTACAGGAGGAGAGCGTCACTGCATGCTAATGTGTGTGTGTGTGTTGTGTGTGTGTGTGTGTGTGTGTGGTGTGTGTGTAGGGAGGTGTCCCAGTCCTCTGAAGAACAGGGACTTTGTGACGATGAGGTCTTGGCTTCCTCTGGGGAACGACTTCCTGATCATCAACTACTCCGTCAAACATCCGGTGAGACATCAACACGTCTGTAAACAACAACAACACACGTCTATAAACAACAACAACACACGTCTTTAAACAACAACAACACACGTCTTTAAACAACAACAACACACGTCTTTAATGAACAACACACGTCTTTAATGAACAACACACGTCTTTAATGAACAACACACGTCTATAATGAACAACACACGTCTTTAATGAACAACCACACACGTCTATAATGAACAACACACGTCTTTAATGAACAACAACACACGTCTTTAATGAACAACACACGTCTTTAATGAACAACACACGTCTATAATGAACAACACACGTCTTTAATGAACAACCACACACGTCTATAATGAACAACACACGTCTTTAATGAACAACACACGTCTTTAATGAACAACACACGTCTTTAATGAACAACACACGTCTATAATGAACAACACACGTCTTTAATGAACAACCACACACGTCTATAATGAACAACACACGTCTTTAATGAAACAACACACGTCTTTAATGAACAACACACGTCTTTAATGAACAACACACGTCTATAATGAACAACACACGTCTTTAATGAACAACACACGTCTTTAATGAACAACACACGTCTTTAATGAACAACAACACACGTCTTTAATGAACAACACACGTCTTTAATGAACAACACACGTCTATAATGAACAACACACGTCTTTAATGAACAACACACGTCTCTAATGAACAACACACGTCTATAATGAACAACACACGTCTTTAATGAACAACACACGTCTATAATGAACAACACACGTCTTTAATGACAACACACGTCTTTAATGAACAACACACGTCTTAATGAACAACCACACACGTCTATAATGAACAACACACGTCTTTAATGAACAACAACACACGTCTATAATGAACAACACACGTCTTTAATGAACAACACACGTCTTTAATGAACAACACACGTCTATAATGAACAACACACGTCTATAATGAACAACAACACACGTCTTTAATGAACAACACACGTCTATAATGAACAACACACGTCTATAATGAACAACAACACACGTCTATAATGAACAACACACGTCTTTAATGAACAACAACACACGTCTTTAATGAACAACACACGTCTTTAATGAACAACACACGTCTTTAATGAACAACACACGTCTATAATGAACAACACACGTCTTTAATGAACAACACACGTCTATAATGAACAACACACGTCTTTAATGAACAACACACGTCTTTAATGAACAACCACACACGTCTATAATGAACAACACACGTCTTTAATGAACAACAACACACGTCTTTAATGAACAACACACGTCTTTAATGAACAACACACGTCTTTAATGAACAACCACACACGTCTATAATGAACAACACACGTCTTTAATGAACAACAACACACGTCTTTAATGAACAACACACGTCTTTAATGAACAACACACGTCTATAATGAACAACACACGTCTATAATGAACAACAACACACGTCTTTAATGAACAACACACGTCTATAATGAACAACAACACACGTCTTTAATGAACAACACACGTCTTTAATGAACAACAACACACGTCTATAATGAACAACACACGTCTATAATGAACAACAACACACGTCTTTAATGAACAACACACGTCTATAATGAACAACAACACACGTCTTTAATGAACAACACACGTCTTTAATGAACAACAACACACGTCTATAATGAACAACACACGTCTTTAATGAACAACCACACACGTCTATAATGAACAACACACGTCTTTAATGAACAACAACACACGTCTTTAATGAACAACACACGTCTTTAATGAACAACACACGTCTATAATGAACAACACACGTCTATAATGAACAACACACGTCTTTAATGAACAACACACGTCTATAATGAACAACACACGTCTTTAATGAACAACACACGTCTATAATGAACAACACACGTCTATAATGAACAACAACACACGTCTATAATGAACAACACACGTCTTTAATGAACAACACACGTCTATAATGAACAACAACACACGTCTTTAATGAACAACACACGTCTATAATGAACAACACACGTCTTTAATGAACAACACACGTCTCTAATGAACAACACACGTCTATAATGAACAACACACGTCTTTAATGAACAACACACATCTTTAATGAACAACACACGTCTTTAATGAACAACACACGTCTATAATGAACAACACACGTCTATAATGAACAACACACGTCTTTAATGAACAACACACGTCTATAATGAACAACACACGTCTTTAATGAACAACACACGTCTTTAATGAACAACACACGTCTTTAATGAACAACACACGTCTTTAATGAACAACACACGTCTATAATGAACAACACACGTCTTTAATGAACAACACACGTCTATATGAACAACACACGTCATAATGAACAACACACGTCTTTAATGAACAACACACGTCTTTAATGAACAAACAACACACGTCTAATGAACAACACACGTCTATAATGAACAACAACACGTCTATAATGAACAACACACGTCTTTAATGAACAACACACGTCTTAATGAACAACACACGTCTTTAATGAACAACACACGTCTATAATGAACAACAACACACGTCTATAATGAACAACACACGTCTTTAATGAACAACCACACACGTCTATAATGAACAACACACGTCTTTAATGAACAACACACGTCTATAATGAACAACACACGTCTTTAATGAACAACACACGTCTTTAATGAACAACACACGTCTTTAATGAACAACACACGTCTATAATGAACAACAACACACGTCTTTAATGAACAACACACGTCTTTAATGAACAACAACACACGTCTTTAATGAACAACACACGTCTTTAATGAACAACACACGTCTATAATGAACAACACACGTCTATAATGAACAACACACGTCTTTAATGAACAACACACGTCTTTAATGAACAACACACGTCTTTAATGAACAACACACGTCTATAATGAACAACACACGTCTTTAATGAACAACACACGTCTTTAATGAACAACACACGTCTATAATGAACAACACACGTCTTTAATGAACAACACACGTCTATAATGAACAACACACGTCTATAATGAACAACACACGTCTATAATGAACAACAACACACGTCTTTAATGAACAACACACGTCTATAATGAACAACAGACGTCTTTAATGAACAACACACGTCTTTAATGAACAACACACGTCTTTAATGAACAACACACGTCTTTAATGAACAACACACGTCTTTAATGAACAACACACGTCTATAATGAACAACAACACACGTCTATAATGAACAACACACGTCTATAATGAACAACACACGTCTTTAATGAGTGATGACTGTCCTCAGGACCACCCCCCTAAGAAGGACTTTGTGCGGGCGGTGTCCCTGCTGACGGGGTATCTGATCCAGTCTAACGGACCCAGCAGCTCCACCCTCTACTACCTGACCCAGATGGACCCCAAAGGTGGGACCCCCACAGAACCTCTGATTTACCCAGTCAATAAGGAACCAGTGGAACCAGTGGAACCCTTTCTGTATAGACCACACAGTTATCCTCTCTACCTGAACGTGTTCCTCTAATGTTCCTTTTTATAGAACCGTGTTCTATTTCCTTCGTCTCTATCTACACTTTGTTGTAACAACGTAAAAGTTCCCTCTGTGGGACGAAAAAAAGGATCTGATCCTGGATCTGATCCTGGTTCTGATCCTGGTTCTGATCCTGGATCTGATCCTGGTTCTGATCCAGGATCTGATCCTGGTTCTGATCCTGGTTCTGATCCTCGATCTGATCCTGGTTCTGATCCTGGTCCTGATCCTGGATCTGATCCTGGTTTGATCCTGGTTCTGATCCTGGATCTGATCCTGGTTCTGATCCTGGATCTGATCCTGGATCTGATCCAGGATCTGGTTCTGATCCTGGTTCTGATCCTGGTTCTGATCCTGGTTCTGATCCTGGTTTGTTGTCTCTGCAGGTTCGTTACCTAAGTGGGTCGTGAACAGAGCGTCTCAGTTGGTGGCCCCGAAGGTAAAGTCTTCTTCTGTGGTTTGAATACGTTGTACTGTAACCTGAGGCCTGTACGACGAAGCCGGATGTTCTCTTAGCGAGCTAACTTCAGGGAAAACTCGACGCTGGTTCTCTTCTTAGCGGGCTAGATCTCCATGGTAACTTATGCTGAGCGGCTAGCCTGGTCCGGAGCAGGTTAGGTTCCAGGCTAAGAGATCAGTCAGTGAAAGCACCGCCTGCTGACCAATCAGAGCTCAGTGTGCAGAGTTTAAAGCGATCAAGTCATATTACAGGAGAAAGGAAATACAGAGAAACTGCCGTTGCAGGAAAGACGGCCGGCAAAAATCACCGACTGTGTGAACGTGAACATGAATAGAACATCACCTCCCATCTTCAGAGCAATCTGACTATTATAACATTAGCATTAAGAAAGCTTACTGAAATATCTGCCACAACACAAGTAACCGGATCAAAGTAACATTACGTACAGTCCACTGTGAGTGCAGACGTCGATGTGTCCCATTATCATTCATATCACATCATATCACATCATAATGTATCATATATCTCCTTATCTGAGTCAGCTGAGCCGGATCTGGCCGTGCAACACTCACAGTGTCACATACTGTATGCAGAAGGATTATTTTAAGCACCACATTAAGTTGAGGAAACACTCGAGTCAAATGTAATTAAAGTCAGATCGTGTCTTAGAGGGGCAGTGATATCAAAACCTGTTAATGGACGCATTCAAACACTTGTTCTGTACCAGCTGTATTCACCTTGCAGGTGCAGCTATGTGGCTTTGATCCTGGATCAAGTGTTTAAGTCATGGATGTTTAAAGTTTAACTTCTTCATATTTGTCTAATATTATAGTTCACTTTTCATTCAGGAAGTCTGACGCTGCGCTGTCAGTGTGCTTATCCATGTTTGTGATTGGTCAAATGTTGCTAACCCCGCCCCTTTCATGTGAACGCGCTCCTAACTAGATAGGACACGGCTGGCTTGAGTTATCGAGTTGATAACCCGCGTCGTAGGACCGCTTAGCGAGAGAGCGTATGTTTTGGATTAGGCCAACCGGCTAACTCAAACATATCCAGGTTAGGTCTAACCAGCTTCGTCGTACAGGCCTCTGGTGTGATGACCTCTCCTGTCCTCTCGTCTCCTCTCCTGTCCCCTCCTGTCCTCTCCTGTCGTCTCCTGTCTTCTCCTGCCCCCTCATGTCCCCCTCGTCCGCTCGTCCTCAGGCCATGCGCAGGATCTACAAGGCGTCCCTGAAGTACCCGGACTGGAAGAGGAGACATGGTCCTGGTCTTCGGCCCTGGCTGTTCCCGGATCAGAGCGTCCTCCCCGGTGTCTCCTCTGAGCATCTGTCCCTGCAGCGCTGCGACTCTCTGCAGAACATCGACGAGAGCTGCGCCAGCGAGGAGAGGACGGAGAGGACGGGGGACGAGAGGACCAACCACAGCGACGAGGGTGACTGAGACCCCGTCTGTCCCCCGAGAGGAGAGGACGGAGAGGACGGAGAGGACGGAGAGGACGGGGGACTAACCACAGCAACGAGAACGACTGAGACCCCCATCTGTCCCCCGGATCAGGACTGTCTCTGCAGCGAGGGCCCTCTTGTTCTTCTCCATCACCTGCTACAGACGTAAAGAAAGCAAACAGGAAATCTGAATCTTGCGCTGAGCACCAGAGAGGAGGACAAATCCTCCTGTCCTCTCCTGTCCTCTCCTGTCCTCTCATGTCCTCTCCTGTCCTCTCATGTCCTCTCCTGTCCTCTCCTGTCCTCTCATGTCCTCTCCTGTCCTCTCATGTCCTAAGTATCTGTAAATAAAGACGGCACAGATTGAATGTTTAACTTCTAAATAATAATATAATGCAGTTTCTATTAGATAATAATCTGATCGTCAGATATAAAGTTATCAAATACTCAGGTAGAGTACAAGTACCTCAAAGAGTAGAGTACAAGTACCTCAAAGAGTAGAGTACAAGTACCTACAAGTACCTCAAAGAGTAGAGTACAAGTACCTCAAAGAGTAGAGTACAAGTACCTACAAGTACCTCAAAGAGTAGAGTACAAGTACCTCAAAGGGTAGAGTACAAGTACCTCAAAGAGTAGAGTACAAGTGCCTCAAAGAGTAGAGTACAAGTACCTCAAAGAGTAGAGTACAAGTACCTACAAGTACCTCAAAGAGTAGAGTACATGTGCCTCAAAGAGTAGAGTACAAGTACCTACAAGTACCTCAAAGAGTAGAGTACAAGTACCTCAAAGGGTAAAGTACAAGTATCTCAGAGAGTAGAGTACAAGTACCTCAAAGAGTAGAGTACAAGTACCTCAAAGAGTAGAGTACAAGTATCTCAAAGAGTAGAGTACAAGTACCTACAAGTACCTCAAAGAGTAGAGTACAAGTACCTCAAAGAGTAGAGTACAAGTACCTCAAAGAGTAGAGTACAAGTACCTCAAAGAGTAGAGTACAAGTACCTACAAGTACCTCAAAGAGTAGAGTACAAGTACCTACAAGTACCTCAAAGAGTAGAGTACAAGTATCTCAGAGAGTAGAGTACAAGTACCTCAAAGAGTAGAGTACAAGTACCTCAAAGAGTAGAGTACAAGTACCTACAAGTACCTCAAAGAGTAGAGTACAAGTACCTCAAAGGGTAGAGTACAAGTACCTCAAAGAGTAGAGTACAAGTACCTCAAAGAGTAGAGTACAAGTACCTACAAGTACCTCAAAGAGTAGAGTACAAGTACCTACAAGTACCTCAAAGAGTAGAGTACAAGTATCTCAGAGAGTAGAGTAAAGTACCTCAAAGAGTAGAGTACAAGTACCTCAAAGAGTAGAGTACAAGTACCTACAAGTACCTCAAAGAGTAGAGTACAAGTACCTCAAAGAGTAGAGTACAAGTACCTACAAGAGTAAAGTACAAGTACCTCAAAGAGTAGAGTACAAGTACCTCAAAGAGTAGAGTACAAGTACCTACAAGTACCTCAAAGAGTAGAGTACAAGTACCTCAAAGAGTAGAGTACAAGTACCTCAAAGAGTAAAGTACAAGTACCTCAAAGAGTAGAGTACAAGTACCTCAAAGAGTAAAGTACAAGTACCTCAAAGAGTAAAGTACAAGTACCTCAAAGAGTACTTGAGTAAATGTACTTCATTATATTCCTCATGAATGTACTAATACTGTGATGAACGGCAGATCTCTGAGCAGCCTGAAGAGACACATCGTCCTGAAGAGACACATCGTCCTGAAGAGACACATCGTCCTGAAGAGACACAGAACGTCCTGAAGAGACACATCGTCCTGAAGAGACACAGAACGTCCTGAAGAGACACATCGTCCTGAAGAGACACAGAACGTCCTGAAGAGACACAGAACGTCCTGAAGAGACACATCGTCCTGAAGAGACACAGAACGTCCTTTAGAGACACATCGTCCTGAAGAGACACATCGTCCTGAAGAGACACATCGTCCTGAAGAGACACATCGTCCTGAAGAGACACAGAACGTCCTGCAGGATAACAGATATAAATATATATATATATACATACATAGTGCTTCTCCAGCAGGCTTGTGCCCTGCAGCGCCCTCTGCTGGACAGGTGACTCCACTACAGACGTTATAACCCTATATATAACAGCTGTTCATTATCTCTCCTTAAAACACTTTCATCAAAACAGAGAAATCATTTAAACTAAAAACACGCTTTTTATTTAAATATTACTTTATATTTATTTTACATTTTGCAAATATTGTTTGTCGTTTGCCTTTTTGATGTTTGGGGTTTCTGTGAAGGTCGTTCAGAAGCTTCGATCTGAGTGTGACAATAAAGATGTGTGTATTAAAACACTGCTGTCTCTTCTATCAGCTCTGCATCTACAGCCCTGTGTTTACACCAGGGGGGACTCTTTAAAGGAGAGACACTACATACTGACATACACCTGAACATCAGCAGGAGAGGACTCTTTAAAGGAGAGACACTACATACTGATATACACCTGAACATCAGCAGGAGAGGACTCTTTAAAGTAGAGACACTACATACTGACATACACCTGAACATCAGCAGGAGAGGACTCTTTAAAGTAGAGACACTACATACTGATATACACCTGAACCTCAGCAGGAGAGGACTCTTTAAAGGAGAGACACTACATACTGATATACACCTGAACATCAGCAGGAGAGGACTCTTTAAAGGAGAGACACTACATACTGATATACATCTGAACATCAGCAGGAGAGGACTCTTTAAAGGAGAGACACTACATACTGATATACACCTGACCATCAGCAGGAGAGGACTCTTTAAAGGAGAGACACTACATACTGATATACACCTGAACATCAGCAGGAGAGGACTCTTTAAAGTAGAGACACTACATACTGATATACACCTGAACAACAGCAGGAGAGGACTCTTTAAAGTAGAGACACTACATACTGATATACACCTGAACAACAGCAGGAGAGGACTCTTTAAAGGAGAGACACTACATACTGATATACACCTGACCATCAGCAGGAGAGGACTCTTTAAAGTAGAGACACTACATACTGATATACACCTGAAAATCATCAGGAGAGGGACTCTTTAAAGTAGAGACACTACATACTGATATACACCTGAACATCATCAGGAGAGGGACTCTTTAAAGTAGAGACACTACATACTGAGATACACCTGAACATCAGCAGGAGAGGACTCTTTAAAGTAGAGACACTACATACTGATATACACCTGAACATCAGCAGGAGAGGACTCTTTAAAGTAGAGACACTACATACTGATATACACCTGAACATCAGCAGGAGAGGACTCTTTAAAGTAGAGACACTGCATACTGATATACACCTGAACATCAGCAGGAGAGGACTCTTTAAAGTAGAGACACTGCATACTGATATACACCTGAACATCAGCAGGAGAGGACTCTTTAAAGTATAGACACTACATTCTGATATACACCTGAACATCAGCAGGAGAGGACTCTTTAAAGTAGAGACACTGCATACTGATATACACCTGAACATCAGCAGGAGAGGACTCTTTAAAGTAGAGACACTAAATACTGATATACACCTGAACATCAGCAGGAGAGGACTCTTTAAAGTAGAGACACTACATACTGATATAAAGAGTATGTGATCATCAGAGGACTCTTCAAGGTTAATTAAATAAAAGCTGGTGCATCACTCTCTCACTCAGAGGCTCTTATTGTGAAGGGCTGCTTCTTGTTGCTTGTTGTTTAATAGAGAAGTTTGTTTGTTTTCCTGGGACTGTGAGCTTTTATTTTGAAATGCAAGGAGGGAGAACTTTTTTCTTTTTAACAACGCTCTTATTTTGAAATCGGCCGTGAAGTCACGTGTGTTCTCGCGACGTCTCAGGGATCTGCTGGAGAAAAAGCTGAGAAATCGGCTGGAGGAACAAGAAGAGAGAGAGGAGGGTACAGAGAGAGAAGAAGAAGAAGAAGAAGAAGAAGAAGAAGAAGAAGAAGAAGAAGAAGAAGAAGAAGAAGAAGAAGAAGAAGAAGAAGAAGAAGAGGAACAACGACAACAACAGTGAGTTTACTTTACTTTCTTTCTTTGCTGTTTATCAGGATCCACTGCGAGGCCACGCCCCCCTAGGTAAATTCAGGTGTGGTTCTGAACAGGTGAGGACATGCTGAGGGTGTGTGTGTGTGTGTGTGTGGTGTGTGTGTGTGGACACACCTAATGTGTTTGTGCTTTGAATCAGAGTGTAGTAGTATATTATAGAAGCTATAGAGTAAAGAGATGAAGGTTCTGATCAGCTGTTCAGAACCAGTAGACCAGATCTGACCCAGACCACCATAGGGGGTCTTCAGAGGTAAACATCTGTCGGGGGGGGGGTTACACCCTGAGCCACTTCCTGTCATTATGAATCATTTCCTTCTAATCTCTAGAGAGGAACCAGACCCTGACCCAGAACAGTTTGTACTGCAGAGTCCTTCTCTTTAGGAGCCATGGAGGGGGGTCCCTGTGCAGACCAGGATCAGAACCACCCAGACGAACCAGAGCCAACTGGTCCAGATCCAACTGATCCAGATCCTCCTCCAACTAATCCAGATCCAACTGATCCAGATCCTCCTCCAACTGATCCAGATCCAACTGATCAACACAACTCAAAATACCTGATAGAACCAGATCCACTTCCTGCTGAAGACCCACTAGAACCAGATCCACTTCCTGCTGAAGACCCACTACAACCAGATCCACTTCCTGCTGAAGACCCACCGGAACCAGATCCACTTCCTGCTGAATACCCACTACAACCAGATCCACTTCCTGCTGAAGACCCACTACAACCAGATCCACTTCCTGGTGAACCCACTAGAACAAGATCCACTTCCTGGTGAAGACCCACTAGAACCAGATCCTCTTCCTGCTGAAGACCCACTACAACCAGATCCACTTCCAGCTGACTCTCAGGAACTTGGTCCAGCAGACCAGAACCCTGAAGAGGACTCACCTGTTTACATTTCAACCTTCACGCTCCAGATCTCTGAGTCCAGAGACCGGCAGGATCACGAGGACCACCAGGACCAGCAGTATCCAGCTCCAGAGAAACCCCCTCCAAAAACTCCTGAGGACCACCAGAACCACCAGAACCACCAGGACAACCAGAACCACCAGAACCCTCAGGATCCATCTCCAGAGAAACCCCCTTCAACAACCCCTGAGGACCCCCAGAACCACCAGGACCTTCAGAACCACCAGAACCACCAGAACCCTCAGGACCTTCAGGAACACCAGGACCACCAGAACCCTCAGGACCTTCAAAACCACCAGAACCACCAGGACCACCAGAACCCCCAGGACCTTCAGGAACACCAGGAACACCAGAACCCCCAGGACCCCCAGGATCTAGCCTCCCTATCTAACGGGGCCCCTCCTGCCCCCCCCAGGCTGTGTGGGTTCCTTCAGAAGCAGGGGGGGCCCCTGAGGGCCTGGAAGCAGCGCTGGTTCAGGTACGAGGAGAGCAGGAACCAGCTGTTCTACTACCGGACCCCCCAGGACGTGGCCCCGCTGGGCCGGGTCCCGCTCTGCAGGGCCTCCTTCAGCTACCCTCTGCAAGGGGGGGGAACCTTCCACATCCAGACCCCCGAGCGCACCTTCATCCTCAAGGTCCACTAACAACATATACATATTATATTCATCTATATTCTTATATGTATACTTATTGATATTAATATATATTTATATTTAAATATCTATGTATATATCTATATTCCCCCCAGGCAGGGTCCCAGCAGCTGATGCTCTATTGGCTGCAGCAGCTTCAGGGGAGGCGTTGGCAGCACAGACAGACGTCATGTGACCCGCCCTCAGCCAACCACACTGCAGGTCAGTGTCTCTGTCACTGTACAAATCTGGGCTGCGGTCGAGTAGTCCCTTTCTCTCAGGAACCTTCCTGACGGAGTGAAATGACCCGGAAGTCCCTCAGTGGCCGCCATGATAAGAGCTGGTTCTCTAGAGCAGGGGTATTCAACTCAAATTCAACGAGGTCCAGTCAGAGAAAATGTCCCCATGCAAAGGTCCGGAACATCAACATGTCTAAGTTGCTTTATGAATGAGTGTGAGATATATCGAAGCAGCTGCAGCTGTATCAACGTCAGCATGTCATCAACAGCTGACTGCCAATCAAATGAAGAAAGATTCAACTACAACAATATTTAATTCACTTAACATTGAACACAGATCCACAGTAAATGCTGTGGATCTGTGTGAGGTTCCTCTCGGGCTGCATTTAAAAATAAAAATAGAGAAAATAAATCAAATAGCTTTTGAAAATGTGTGCATCTTAAAAGTGCTTAATTTCAGATAAATAGAATAAAGTGTAGCAGCAGCTGGAGTTTCCCTTTTTCTTTGTTAACCGTTTCACATCCTGACCTGACAGCTTCAGACGATTACAGAACAGTCTTTACACATCATGACCTGAGAGCTTCAGACGATTACAGAACACATCAGTCTTTACACATCATGACCTGAGAGCTTCAGACGATTACAGAACACATCAGTCTTTACACATCATGACCTGACAGCTTCAGAAGATTACAGAACACATCAGTCTTTACACATCATGACCTGACAGCTTCAGACGATTACAGAACAGTCTTTACACATCATGACCTGACAGCTTCAGCCGATTACAGAACACATCAGTCTTTACACATCATGACCTGACAGCTTCAGACGATTACAGAACACATCAGTCTTTACACATCATAACAATTGAACAGTTTTAAAGTGTCTCTTTCTCTCCCTCTTATAGTCCCTCACTCACTTTGTTTTGTTCAGTGTGAGAGTGGAGCTTGTCCTGCCAGGAGTTTAGATCTGGGCTGAAATGTTGTCAGGGCCATTCTCACACACATGCTCATTGGTTAGCCTGGGTTAGCCTCGGTTAGCCTGCGCTGGAACCATATTTAGTTTACATTTGATCCTGGTGGACTGATCATATCGGGCTCTGAGAGTGCTTATTTGACCTCAGTTCTGACTTGAGAGGGAATGTTTGGTCAAACACTTTGTGTTTTGTCTCATGGTGGCGTTTTGGCTCTTTTAATGAGCGCCACGGTCTCTGAATGAGACACACTGGCTCTGTGCTCCCAGTGGGCCGGAGGAACATGAATGAGTCCACTCGGGGTTAAAAGCTCTGTTCTCACTGTCCTCTTTCCTCTTCTTGGAGAGCGCCATGTGTCATTATTTGTCTCTCCCTGACTGCCGTTAACACGCCTGTTCACTCTCCTCTCCGCTTCTCCCTGCCGCTCTCTCGTCTCTTCTTCTGTGTTTCTCTCCCTGTATCTCTCACTCGTCTCTTCACTCACTCTCCTCTCGGCTTCTCTCTGCCGCTCTCTCGTCTCTTTTTCTGTGTTTCTCTCCCTGTATCTCTCACTCGTCTCTTCTTCTGTGTTTCTCTCCCTGTATCTCTCACTCGTCTCTTCTTCTGTGTTTCTCTCCCTGTATCGCTCACTCTTCTCTTCATTCACTTTCCTCTCCTCTTCTCTCCCTGTATCGCTCACTCGTCTCTTCATTCACTTTCCTCTCCTCTTCTCTCCCTGTATCGCTCACTCGTCTCTTCACTCACTTTCCTCTCTGCTTCTCTCCCTGTATCGCTCACTCGTCTCTTCACTCACTTTCCTCTCTGCTTCTCTCCCTGTATCGCTCACTCGTCTCTTCACTCACTTTCCTCTCCTCTTCTCTCCCTGTATCGCTCTCTCGTCTCTTCACTCACTTTCCTCTCTGCTTCTCTCCCTGTATCGCTCACTCTTCTCTTCACTCACTTTCCTCTCCTCTTCTCTCCCTGTATCGCTCACTCGTCTCTTCACTCACTTTCCTCTCCTCTTCTCTCCCTGTATCGCTCTCTCGTCTCTTCACTCACTTTCCTCTCTGCTTCTCTCCCTGTATCGCTCACTCGTCTCTTCACTCACTTTCCTCTCCTCTTCTCTCCCTGTATCGCTCACTATCGTCTCTTCACTCACTTTCCTCTCCTCTTCTCTCCCTGTATCGCTCACTCTCTCTCTTCACTCACTTTCCTCTCCTCTTCTCTCCCTGTATCGCTCACTCGTCTCTTCACTCACTTTCCTCTCCTCTTCTCTCCCTGTATCGCTCACTCGTCTCTTCACTCACTTTCCTCTCCTCTTCTCTCCCTGTATCGCTCACTCGTCTCTTCACTCACTTTCCTCTCCTCTTCTCTCCCTGTATCGCTCACTCGTCTCTTCACTCACTTTCCTCTCTGCTTCTCTCCCTGTATCGCTCACTCGTCTCTTCACTCACTTTCCTCTCCTCTTCTCTCCCTGTATCGCTCTCTCGTCTCTTCACTCACTTTCCTCTCCTCTTCTCTCCCTGTATCGCTCTCTCGTCTCTTCACTCACTTTCCTCTCTGCTTCTCTCCCTGTATCGCTCACTCGTCTCTTCACTCACTTTCCTCTCCTCTTCTCTCCCTGTATCGCTCACTCGTCTCTTCACTCACTTTCCTCTCCTCTTCTCTCCCTGTATCGCTCACTCGTCTCTTCACTCACTTTCCTCTCCTCTTCTCTCCCTGTATCGCTCACTCGTCTCTTCACTCACTTTCCTCTCCTCTTCTCTCCCTGTATCGCTCTCTCGTCTCTTCACTCACTTTCCTCTCGCTTCTCTCCCTGTATCGCTCACTCGTCTCTTCACTCACTTTCCTCTCCTCTTCTCTCCCTGTATCGCTCACTCTTCTCTAAACTCACTTTCCTCTCCTCTTCTCTCCCTGTATCGCTCACTCTTCTCTAAACTCACTTTCCTCTCCTCTTCTCTCCCTGTATCGCTCACTCGTCTCTTCACTCACTTTCCTCTCCTCTTCTCTCCCTGTATCGCTCACTCGTCTCTTCACTCACTTTCCTCTCCTCTTCTCTCCCTGTATCGCTCACTCGTCTCTTCACTCACTTTCCTCTCCTCTTCTCTCCCTGTATCGCTCACTCGTCTCTTCACTCACTTTCCTCTCCTCTTCTCTCCCTGTATCGCTCACTCGTCTCTTCACTCACTTTCCTCTCCTCTTCTCTCCCTGTATCGCTCTCTCGTCTCTTCACTCACTTTCCTCTCTGCTTCTCTCCCTGTATCGCTCACTCGTCTCTTCACTCACTTTCCTCTCCTCTTCTCTCCCTGTATCGCTCACTCGTCTCTTCACTCACTTTCCTCTCCTCTTCTCTCCCTGTATCGCTCACTCTTCTCTTCACTCACTTTCCTCTCCTCCTCTCTCCCTGTATCGCTCACTCGTCTCTTCACTCACTTTCCTCTCCTCTTCTCTCCCTGTATCGCTCACTCTTCTCTTCACTCACTTTCCTCTCCTCTTCTCTCCCTGTATCGCTCACTCTTCTCTTCACTCACTTTCCTCTCCTCTTCTCTCCCTGTATCGCTCACTCTTCTCTTCACTCACTTTCCTCTCCTCTTCTCTCCCTGTATCGCTCACTCTTCTCTTCACTCACTTTCCTCTCCTCTTCTCTCCCTGTATCGCTCACTCGTCTCTTCACTCACTTTCCTCTCTGCTTCTCTCTGCCGCTCTCTCGTCTCTTCTTCTGTGTTTCTCTCCCTGTATCGCTCACTCTTCTCTTCACTCACTCTCCTCTCTGCTTCTCTCCCTGTATCGCTCACTCTTCTCTTCACTCACTTTCCTCTCCTCTTCTCTCCCTGTATCGCTCACTCTTCTCTTCACTCACTTTCCTCTCCTCTTCTCTCCCTGTATCGCTCACTCGTCTCTTCACTCACTTTCCTCTCCTCCTCTCTCCCTGTATCGCTCACTCGTCTCTTCACTCACTTTCCTCTCCGCTTCTCTCTGCCGCTCTCTCGTCTCTTTTTCTGTGTTTCTCTCCCTGTATCGCTCACTCGTCTCTTTCGCCCCCTGTCGGCAGCGGTTAAAATAGAATCGCCCCATCAAAATTGAATTCCCCTATGAATGTATTGATTATAGGTCCGGGTCAGTATAGGTCGGCGTCTGGGTCCGGATCCGGACCGTGGTCCGGATCCGGACCGTGGTCCGCCTGTTGCCGACCCCTGCTCTAGATGATAGGAAAGGAGGTTTCAAACTTTCTTTATCACCTCCTTTAGGAAACACTGGACCTCCCTTTATAACCTCCTCTAGCTTAGGAAACACTGGACCTCCCTTTATAACCTCCTCTAGCTTAGGAAACACTGGACCTCCCTTTATAACCTCCTCTAGCTTAGGAAACACTGGACCTCCCTTTACGAAAGGAGAGGAGAAAATGCTGCCCCACAATGCCTTGCAGCTGCAGCATTTGCCGTCACACAACATTCGGCCGTTCACGGAAACAACCGATGATGACGGAGAAATGATATCATGAAAGTTACGGTGCTTATTGAGCTTTTTCAAACGGTAAGTTGCCAAAGTGCTTTGTTTGAACGTTCATCAGTATTATAATCAAAAAGAGAAATATGAACGTTAGTTTTTACTGAAATGATCAAATAAAGTCAACCTCTCTCAGTCTTTACTGAGCTGTGGGGTTTGTTCAACTTTTAAAAGATGTCTGAATGGTGATACACACAGTGATAGATGTTAAGGACTAACGGTTATAATCAATACATTTGTATTGATTTTAAGATCTTTTCTCACAATCATACGTATTGGGATCATCTGTATTAATGTGGACCGGAGGGAGAGGGTGACGAGCATAAGGTTCACTTTCCTTTTTATTTAGATCCCAGCTTTGGTCCTGAAGAATCTGTTTCTCTGTTGTCCACGTTCATAAAGCCTAAAGCAACAGAGCACGGAGCAGAGTCTCTAGATGAGTTTACAGGAGTCCCTCGTTCTTATTCTACATCCATGTTGTAGTCCGCTGTATAGAGAACTGTAGTTTCCATAGTTTCCCCACAGCAGCAGACGCACATTCATGACATCATAAACACGTCGGATAGTGAAAGTGCAGTCGATTCTCAAAGCAGTCTCTTCTCCTAAGTCCTTTTGAATTCTCCTATCCACTATTCCCTAACCCTGTGACCTTTCACACAGAGGTCAAGGGATAGACGTTAGGAGCTGATTGACAAATATGTTAAATCTCTTTAACCCAGTGGTTCTCAAACTTTTTCTGTCAAGCAAAAAAAAAGTCGGGCCCCCCAACACAAATAGTCCCGTAATGGGCCAAGTTAACATTTATTAAAATACATCAATATGAACGTGAGCATTCCTTTGCTAGAACAGTGATAATAAAACAATGCTCCATAAGTCTGTGTGGTCAAAAAATAAATACATAATACAATTGTCCTTTGCTAGAACAAAAAGTTATGATACTTTGCCACTTTGTAATCTGTGCGAAAAAATGAAAAGAAAGAAAATGCTGATATTTGGCAAGAAAGTGGGTCTTATGACAGGTGGCTGCAATGAGCCTGTTTGGCTCTGCACATCTCTTCAGAACGGGGTCGCAGGCTCAGTGGCGGCGCCAGAGATTTATTTTGGGGTGCTGTGGGGTAGCTTGACGTTTCATAGAGGGTGCTCAAACATTTAGGGTTTCCCATTAAGGTACCGGGCGCTACAGTGGAACTTTCTACTGCAACACTCCCCACACAGACACACACACACACACACACACACACACACACACACACACACACACACAATGTACCCGCGACTGTTACAATGAAGGCTCGATAATCAGCTCACGGCATATGGTGTAAGCAGGGGTAAAGTGCTATTTTTATAGGTGGTGTGTGGACCTCACATAGGGGGTCCTCACCTCCTCTAGGGGGTCCTCACCTCCTCTAGGGGGTCCGGGGCAAGCTCCCCCAAGAAGATTCTTTTTAAATATTGAAGTTAAAAGCATCAATCTGGTGCACTTAGAGAGCAACATGAAGAGATCTATGGATACCTCTCTCTACATGGAGAGATCTATGGAACCTCTCTCTACATGGAGAGATCTATGGAAACCTCTCTACATGGAGAGATCTATGGATACATCTCTCTACATGGAGAGATCTATGGATCCATCTCTCTACATGGAGAGATCTATGGATACCTCTCTACATGTAGAGATCTATGGATACCTTCTCTCTACATGGAGAGATCTATGGATACCTCTCCTACATGTAGAGAGATCTATGGATACCTCTCTCTACATGGAGAGATCTATGGATACCTCTCTCTACATGGAGAGATCTATGGATACCTCTCTCTACATGGAGAGATCTATGGATACCTCTCTCTACATGGAGAGATCTATGGATACCTCTCTCTACATGGAGAGATCTATGGATACCTCTCTCTACATGGAGAGATCTATGGATACCTCTCTCTACATGGAGAGATCTATGGATACCTCTCTCTACATGGAGAGATCTAT
>CM062271.1:713741-741241 GCA_031216635.1 Dissostichus eleginoides | reverse complement strand
CCAACGGAACAGGACATGGTGTTGGCAGGGCCCCCAACGGAACAGGAAAGGGTGTTGGCAGGGCCCCCAACGGAACAGGAAAGGGTGTTGGCGGGACCCCCAACGGAACAGGACATGGTGTTGGCAGGGCCCCCAACGGAACAGGAAAGGGTGTTGGCGGGACCCCCAACGGAACAGGACATGGTGTTGGCAGGGCCCCCAACGGAACAGGACATGGAGTTGGCAGGGCCCCCAACGGAACAGGACATGGAGTTGGCAGGGCCCCCAACGGAACAGGACATGGAGTTGGCAGGACCCCTGACAGAACAGGGCATGGAGTACCCAACTGAACAGGGTGGTGAAGAGTTGGAGTGTCCACTCTCTCTTTAATAATAATAATAATAATACATTATATTTTTAGGCACCTTTCATGACACCCAAGGACACTGTACAATTTGTTAAAAAAGAAAACGCTAATAGGCAACAGAACATGATAAAAACACAAACAGGAAATCATGGAGGAGACAGTCAAGTGGACATAAATGAACCATATAATGGGGAGCACTACAGTGAGTAGGCAGATTTGAACAGGTGGGTTTTTAATTGGGATTTGAATATGGTGATTGTGTCTGACTGTCGGATGTGCGGGGGGAGCGAGTTCCAGAGTCTGGGAGCAGTGCAGCTAAAAGCCCGAGCACCCATGGTGACGAGGCGTGGGGTGGGGACGGTTAGCAGACCAGCAGACGAGGAGCGGAGGGAGCGAGAGGGGGTGTACTCCTGAAGAAGGTCAGCCAGATAGGGGGGGGCCAGGTTATGTCGGGCTTTGTAGGTGAGCAGTAGGTTTTTGAAGTGCAGACTTTTCTTTGATGTGCAGACTGTTAGTGTAAGGGTCAAAAGAGACGTAGGTCCATTACTCAGCACCTTTGTCCTGTAGACATTGACGCAGTCTAGTTTGTGGGCTTTTCCAAGACAGACTTCTCCTATGATCACCCACCCAGGTTGAGGCGTTGCGCATAGGAGGCGTTGTGGGTTCCATTGCACAGCTCCCGAACTTTTTGTGCCTGTGGTATGTCTCGGCCAAGCAGTACGAGAATGTCTGCAGCAGAATCTGGTGCAGGGATCTTGTCCTCAACCCGTTTGACATGTGTGTAATGCTTTGCGATCTCAGGCGTGAGAATTTCACACACTTCGTCATCTGGGACCATATCACATTTGATTAGAGTGGGAAGTGGAATACACGATTTGCCATCCAATGGCTCCATGATGTAATTGTTTGCTCGCCGCCCTGAGGTTTCAAAGACTCCTAAACATGTCTTCAGGGAGTAGGAGGCTGTGCCATCAATAACATCAAAGAGTTCAAAGTTGTTGCTCTGCTCATCCAGGACAACATATGTTCTGACAGCTCTCTCTCTCTGACCTGCTGGATACACTCTGACTAGACACATCTTGGTGCATGATCTTGGCCTTACTGCAGTCCCACAGATGTCAGTGCATTTTGACGTGACAGCGAGAGGAAGAGATTCGTCTTGCTCCCCGCCTTGATATCTTGAGGTTACGGCGGCCCCTGTTGTCCATGGAGCCGGCCCTGGATGTAGTGCAGTCGGGTGGCGGTCACTGTTGCACTCTCTGCACTGAACCTTTTTGTCACAGTCTTTGGCTTGGGGCTGGTTGTTGGACGACACCTAAAGCAAATGTTTGAATCCTTAAGATAGGCTTTTCTCTCATCCAGAGATGTATACCTGAAACCACAACATTTCCTGAGAGGGTGTGGTTTGTGGTGGAGTGGACATTGCTTATCTGGGTCGACAGCTCTTTTTTCTGTTGAGCTGTCATAGCTGTTATCAAAGTCTGCTGAGACCTCTGTCCTCCTTACGGAGACTGGCGTTCTCATGTTGGGTTTGAAAGGCTTCTCAGTCTTGCTTATACTCTGACCACCTGTGAGCTGGGCACAGCTTGGATCATTCAGTATCTTGGCCTGGTCACAAACATACTTTGCAAAGATGAAGAATGGTGGATACGATGCTCTGTGTGTTTCTTTGTAACGTGATGCTAGAGAGACCCACTTGTCATGCAGGGAATAGGGCAGCTTTTGGACGATTGGAGTGATGCCACGAGATGTGTCTAGGTAGCTCAGACCAGGTAGAAATCCATCTGTCTTGGCGGCTTCAAGCTCCAGAAGAATGTCTCCCAGCTCTCTCAACATTTGATTTTCTCTGTTGTTGATTTTCGGGAAATCATCGACTTTTTTGAGGAGTGCATTTTCTATTGCTTCAGGTGACCCATAACAATCTTCCAACCTTTGCCATAGCATATTGACCCCTGCTGCTGCATTGTGGATGTGAACCGATCTGATTCTCTTTGCATGCTCAGAGGATTTCGGTCCAAGCCATTTACACAGGAGGTCGAGCTCTTCTCTTGATGACAGGTTCAAGCCCTCTGTGGAACTGAGGAATGATGCTTTCCAGGCCCAATCGTTTTCCGGCTGGTCATCAAACTGCAATAGCCCGGAGCTAACCATTTCACGGCGTATTAAATACTTGGCTAAATCTGCTGTAGCTGATGAACTAGACTCATTGGCTCTGGGTGAAACATCTGCATGTGGCTGAGCAGGTTGACTGGATGGTCTTGCTGCGTGTGACTGCTCATGATGGCTGTAGATGTTTCTGGATGGACCTTCAGCAGGGCGATAAATCTTGCTGGCATCTCGCTCCTGATTGTCTGCTTGTTGAGCAGGTGATTCAGGAAATCCACCTTCAATGAACTCATGTGGCTGTACAGCACCTCTTCCCATGTAGCATTTAGCTAGCTCACCGTCGTCCATTGCATGCTGGCGCGTCGGTGTTGATATGGGTTGTGGTGGCTTTGAGTCTTGGTGAGAGTCAGGTACTGGATTCCCTTTGTACTTATGCTCAGTGTACGCACTCTTTAGGCTTGCACGATCTGGATCTCCACATTCACTCTCAGCAGCTGCTTCGAGAACTTCAGCTTCAGCGATGGCAGCTGCAGCAGCACTTTCTAGCCGCAGTGTGTTTAGACCTTGTGTTGTTCCTCATCAATATGTTATCCCCTCCCCAGGAGCTGGTGTGGATCCTGCACAGGGCCCTGGAGGCCTTTCAGCTGGAGAAGAGGAGCTGTGCAGAGTTCCTGGCTGCGTCGGGGGAGCAGGAGCGCATGGAGATGCTGCAGCACAGAGAGCGGCATGCGGCGGAGCTGCAGGAACAGCTGCAGGAGGCCAGGGCGGCAGGAGGACCTCAGGAACAGCCTGCAGCTCAGAGACACTGAGGTGGCAGCGCTGCAGGACGACATCCGGAGACTGACGGAGAGGAACAACACCAAGCAGGAGGTGAGACACCTGAGACTCACCTGAGACACACCTGAGATACACCTGAAACACCTGCTACATGTTTATATAATATAATTCTGTTTCCTGTCAGGTGATCATGAAGCTGTGTGATCAGCTGACTTCCTGTTTGTCCTCTGGCGGGCGTTCAGACTCTCAGAGCCTCACACAGCTGCAGCAGGAAGTGGAGAACCTGAAGGTGAGACTCATTACCTGAAGGTGAGACTCATTACCTGACTCATAACCTTAAGGTGAGACTCATTACCTGAAGGTGAGACTCATAACACTGATGGTTGAAATTGCAAAATATATAAAAAAAAAAAGTGAAGTATATATTTAAAAATATGAAAATATAAGACTTTGTGAAGTATTTATATTTGGGCTCTGATCAGGACGACATGGAGGCCTACAGGACTCAGAACTGCTTCCTGAACTCAGAACTCTACCAGCTGACTCACCTGTGGAGGACCAGCTCCCAGCAGGAGACCAGCCTGATGCTGAAGGTGGGTCTGTCCCTCTAAATGTCCCCCATCAATCATTCAATGTCCCCCTCAATGTCATTCAATTTTTCCCCCTCAATGTCCCTCTAACTGTCCCCCTAAATGTTCCCCTCAATTCCCCTCAATGTCCATCTAACTGTCCCCCTAATGTTCCCCTCAAATCCCTCAATGTCCTCTAACTGTTCCCCTCAATGTCCATCTAACTGTCCCCTAAATGTTCCCCTCAAATCCCCTCAATGTCCCTCTAACTGTTCCCCTCAATGACCCTCAATGTTCCCCCAATGTCCATCAATGTCCCACAATGTTCCTCTAACTGTCCCCCTCAATGTCCCTCAACGTCCCTCAATGTCGCCCTCAATGATCCCCTCAATGTCCCCCTCAACTTTGTTCATGCTGCCCTCGCTCTTGAAAAATAGATTTTAATCTCAATGAGACGTTTACCTGGGTAAATAAAGGATATATATGCCATTGTCTTAGTGCTCCCACCTGGAGGCGCGGCTCTGCCAGGTGGAGAGTCGATACCTGGGCGTCCTCAGGCAGCTGCAGGAGAACAAAGCTCTGGAGCCGGCCCAGCGCGGGGCCGTGCAGAAGATGATCGAGGACGCTCTGAAGGGGGGGCTGAAGGGCGTCATCAGGCTGGACATGGCCAGGTAACACCTGTGAGGGAAGTAGTCATCACATACAGAGCATCCACTAGTTCCTGAACAGTGTCCTTCACATGCTGATATCCAAGAGAGCCTCTCCATAGAGGCTGAATCATCATGTTAATCACATAGCTATCATATGCCTAAAACAGTCCTGGCGCTCTTCTAGGTAATCATACATCCTGTCATGTACAAAATACTGAATTCTTTTTCAAAATGTTGGCTTTTTTCTCAAAAAAAATCTCAAAATCTCAAAATTCTGACTTTTTCTCAATAATCACAAAATTCTGACTTTTTCTCAATAATCACAAAATAATGACTTTTTCTCAATAATCACAAAATTATGACTTTGTCTCAATAATCAGAAAATTATGACTTTTTCTCCAAAATCTGACTTGTTCTCCAAAATCACAAAATTATGACTTTTTCTCAAATACTGATTTTTTCTCAAAAATCTGACTTTCTCTCAAAAATCACAAAATTATGACTTTTTTCTCCAAAATCGTCTTTTTTCTAAAAACACAGATTTTTTCTAAAAACACAGACACAGATTTTTTCTAAAATACAGATTTTTTCTAAAAATCTCTAAATTCGAACTTTCTAAAAATCTCAAAATTCTGACCTTTTCTCAAAATTCAGACTTTTTCTCCAAAATCTAATTTTTTCTCCAAAATCAATTTTTTTCTGAAAATTCAGACTTTTTCTCCAAAATCAAAAAATTCTGACTTTTTCTCCAAAATCTAATTTTTTCTCCAAAATCAGATTTTTTCTGAAAATTCAGACTTTTTCTCAAAAATCTCAAAATTCTGACTTTTTTTCAGACTATCTCCATAGAGGCTGAATCATCATGTTAATCACATAGCTATCATATGCCTAAAACAGTCCTGATGCTCTTCTAGGTAATCAGACATCCTGTCATGTTCACAGCTGCAGTTGGGATACCTTTGTTATCATGCTACTCATGTTGGAGGAGGACATTCAGTGTTTTGGGGTGTAACAGGAACACCTGTGGGGGGGTAACAGGAACACCTGTGGGGGGGTAACAGGAACACCTGTGGGGGGGTAACAGGAACACCTGTGGGGGGTAACAGAAGGTTCTGATGATGTGTTGTCCTCAGAGATCACGATGAGTACGGCTTCCAGATCGTCCCTGAATATGAAGTCGAGGACATGAAACTGCTTGCTAAGATCCAGGCGCTGGAGATCCGCTCCCACAACCTGCTGAACCAGGTCCCTGCACACCTGTACACGTGTAAACCTGTAACACCTGTACACCTGTACACCTGTAACACCTGTGACACCTGTACACCTGTAACACCTGTGACACCTGTACACTTGTAACACCTGTACACCTGTACACCTGTACACCTGCACACCTGTACACCTGCACACCTGTACACCTGCACACCTGCACACCTGCACACCTGCACACCTGTACACCTGCACACCTGCACACCTGTACACCTGCACACCTGTACACCTGCACATCTGCACACCTGTCATACAGTCCTATTAATATCAAACATATATCATTTAATACAGTTTAACACCAGTTTAATGATACAGAGTGGGGAACATGATGTGACTGATGAGCTCCGGTGGTTCTGATGGTTGTTGTGTTTGTCTGTGGTTCTGATGGTTGTTGTGTTTCTCTGTGGTTCTGATGGTTGTTGTGTTTCTCTGTGGTTCTGATGGTTGTTGTGTTTGTCGGTGGTTCTGATGGTTGTTGTGTTTCTCGGTGGTTCTGATGGTTGTTGTGTTTCTCTGTGGTTCTGATGGTTGTTGTGTTTGTCTGTGGTTCTGATGGTTGTTGTGTTTGTCGGTGGTTCTGATGGTTGTTGTGTTTCTCGGTGGTTCTGATGGTTGATGTGTTTCTCTGTGGTTCTGATGGTTCTTGTGTTTCTCTGTGGTTCTGATGGTTGTTGTGTTTCTCGGTGGTTCTGATGGTTGTTGTGTTTCTCTGTGGTTCTGATGGTTGTTGTGTTTGTCTGTGGTTCTGATGGTTCTTGTGTTTCTCTGTGGTTCTGATGGTTGTTGTGTTTCTCGGTGGTTCTGATGGTTCTTGTGTTTCTCTGTGGTTCTGATGGTTGTTGTGTTTCTCTGTGGTTCTGATGGTTGATGTGTTTGTCTGTGGTTCTGATGGTTCTTGTGTTTCTCGGTGGTTCTGATGGTTGTTGTGTTTCTCTGTGGTTCTGATGGTTGTTGTGTTTCTCGGTGGTTCTGATGGTTGTTGTGTTTCTCGGTGGTTCTGATGGTTCTTGTGTTTCTCTGTGGTTCTGATGGTTGTTGTGTTTCTCTGTGGTTCTGATGGTTGATGTGTTTGTCGGTGGTTCTGATGGTTCTTGTGTTTCTCGGTGGTTCTGATGGTTGTTGTGTTTCTCTGTGGTTCTGATGGTTGTTGTGTTTCTCGGTGGTTCTGATGGTTGATGTGTTTGTCGGTGGTTCTGATGGTTGTTGTGTTTGTCTGTGGTTCTGATGGTTCTTGTGTTTCTCGGTGGTTCTGATGGTTGATGTGTTTCTCTGTGGTTCTGATGGTTGTTGTGTTTGTCTGTGGTTCTGATGGTTGTTGTGTTTGTCTGTGGTTCTGATGGTTGTTGTGTTTGTCTGTGGTTCTGATGGTTGTTGTGTTTCTCTGTGGTTCTGATGGTTGTTGTGTTTGTCGGTGGTTCTGATGGTTGTTGTGTTTGTCGGTGGTTCTGATGGTTGTTGTGTTTCTCTGTGGTTCTGATGGTTGATGTGTTTGTCTGTGGTTCTGATGGTTGTTGTGTTTGTCGGTGGTTCTGATGGTTGTTGTGTTTGTCGGTGGTTCTGATGGTTGATGTGTTTCTCGGTGGTTCTGATGGTTGTTGTGTTTCTCTGTGGTTCTGATGGTTGTTGTGTTTCTCGGTGGTTCTGATGGTTGTTGTGTTTCTCGGTGGTTCTGATGGTTCTTGTGTTTCTCTGTGGTTCTGATGGTTGGTGTGTTTCCTGGTGGTTCTGATGGTTGTTGTGTTTCTCTGTGGTTCTGATGGTTGTTGTGTTCCCTCAGGATGGGGCAGACCAGCCTCTGATTGGTCGCTGGGCACAGTTCCTCGCCGGCAGGTCCAGCGATGACCTCTGTTCCTCCCCGGAGCTCAAAGGCCTGCTGCGGGGCGGCGTCCCACAGGAGTACCGGCAGCAGGTCTGGACCTGGCTGGTCCGGGCCAGAACCAGGAGCGCCAGGGAGCGCCACCCACAGCGCTACCAGCAGGTACACAGGAAGTACACAGGAAGTACACCTGACACACCTGGACTTTTCAGCTCCTGAGTGCCAGCTGACAACAGCTAGCTACAGTTAGCTAGCTGTTGTCAGCTGGCTGTTGGTAGCTAGCTGTTGTCAGCTCGCTGTTGTTTGCTCGCTGTTGTCTGCTGGCGGTTGTGAGCTAGCTGTTTGTAGCTAGCTGTTGTCAGCTGGCGGTTGTTAACTAGCTGTTGTTAGCTGGCAATTGTCAGCTAGCTGTTGGTAGCTAGCTGACAACCGCTAGCTGTTGTCAGCTAGCGGTTGTTAACTAGCTGTTGTCAGCTGGCTGTTGTTAGGTAACATTATATTACATGTTACTGATTAACCACCTGCTGTGTTTCCAGCTTTGTGAGAAATGCGATGCGTCTCCTCGTCCCGCCTCCAGACAGATCCAGCTGGACCTCCACCGCACCCTGACCACCAATCAGCACTTCTCCTCACCCTCTAGCCCCGCCCTCCAGCAGCTGCGCCGTGTCCTATTGGCCTTCTCCTGGCAGAACCCTGCCATTGGCTACTGCCAGGGCCTCAACAGGTAAAGACATGTTCCTACTTTTACACAGGTGAGGCCCCTCTGTGACACTGTGTGGAAACAGAGAGACATGTGACGTGTCATGTGACGTTTCATGTGACGTGTCGTGTGCCGTGTCATGTTACGTGTCGTGTAACGTGTCATGTGACGTGTCATGTAACGTGTCATGTAACGTGTCATCTAATGTGTCATGTGATGTTGATGATGATGATGATGATGATGATGATGATGATGATGATGATGATGATGATGATGATGATGATGATGATGATGATGATGATGAAGATGTGGTTCCTCAGGCTGGCGGCTCTGGCCCTGCTGGTCCTTCAGAGTGAGGAGGAGGCATTCTGGTGTCTGGTGGCCGTGGTGGAGAACATCCTGCCTCCGGATTATTACACCAAGCAGCTGCTGGCCTCACAGGTCTGATTCTAAACCAGTTCCTCTGAGTCTAAACCAGTTACTCTGAGTCTAAACCAGTTCCACATCTTATCTAAACCAGTTCCTCTGAGTCTAAACCAGTTCCGCCTCCCATCATCACATGAGTCTAAAGAGTGTATTCTGCAGGCGGATCAGCGCGTC
The DNA here is from genome assembly GCA_031216635.1 of Dissostichus eleginoides. Classification (NCBI taxonomy): domain Eukaryota; kingdom Metazoa; phylum Chordata; class Actinopteri; order Perciformes; family Nototheniidae; genus Dissostichus; species Dissostichus eleginoides. The sequence continues at coordinate 732,411 of CM062271.1, read as the reverse complement.
CTGAAGGACTTCCTGTCAGAGAAACTCCCTCGTCTCTCTGCTCACCTGCAGCTTCACAGCGTGGACGTGTCTCTGGTCTGCTTCAACTGGTTCCTGGTGGTGTTCGTGGAGAGTCTGCCCAGCGACCTGCTGCTGAGGCTGTGGGATGCCTTCCTGTACGAGGGCAGCAAGGTGACCCCGATAATCACTCAGATAGAAGTGACCACGCTAGACCATAATCACTCAGATAGGTGACCACGCTAGACCATAATCACTCAGATAGGTGACCACGCTACACCATAATCACTCAGATAGAAGTGACCACGCTACACCATAATCACTCAGATAAAAGTGACCACGCTACACCATAATCACTCAGATAGGTGACCACGCTACACCATAATCACTCAGATAGGTGACCACGCTACACCATAATCACTCAGATAGAAGTGACCACGCTACACCATAATCACTCAGGTAGAGGTGACCACACTACACCATAATCACTCAGATAGAAGTGACCACGCTACACCATAATCACTCAGATAGAAGTGACCACGCTACACCATAATCACTCAGATAGAAGTGACCACGCTAGACCATAATCACTCAGATAGGTGACCACACTACACCATAATCACTCAGATAAAAGTGACCACGCTACACCATAATCACTCAGATAGGTGACCACGCTACACCATAATCACTCAGATAGGTGACCACGCTACACCATAATCACTCAGATAGGTGACCACGCTACACCATAATCACTCAGATAGAAGTGACCATGCTACACCATAATCACTCAGATAGGTGACCACGCTACACATAATCCTCAGAGAGGTGACCATGCTACACCATAATCACTCAGATAGGTGACCACGCTACACCATAATCACTCAGATAGTGACCACGCTCCACACCATAATCACTCAGATAGAAGTGACCACGCTCCACCATAATCACTCAGATAGGTGACCACGCTCCACCATAATCACTCAGATAGGTGACCACGCTACACCATAATCACTCTGATAGGTGACCACGCTACACCATAATCACTCAGATAGAAGTGACCACGCTACACCATAATCACTCAGATAGAAGTGACCACGCAACACCATAATCACTCAGATAGGTGACCACGCTACACCATAATCACTCAGATAGAATTGACCATGCTACGCCATAATCACTCAGATAGGTGACCATGCTACACCATAATCACTCAGATAGGTGACCACGCTACACCATAATCACACAGATAGAAGTTGACCACATTACACCATAATCACACAGATAGAATTGACACATTACACCATAATCACTCAGATAGAATTGACCACGCTACACCATAATCACTCAGATAGAAGTGACCCATTACACCATAATCACTCAGATAGAAGTGACCACCATTACACCATATACTCACAGAAGTGACCACGCTCCACCATAATCACTCAGATAGGTGACCACGCTACACCATAATCACTCAGATAGAAGTGACCACGCTACACCATAATCACTCAGATAGGTGACCACGCTACACCATAATCACTCAGATAGGTGACCACGCTACACCATAATCACTAGATAGGTGACCAGCTACACCATAATCACTCAGATAGAAGTGACCACGCTACACCATAATCACAGATAGAAGTGACCATGCTACAACCATAATCACTCAGATAGGTGACCACGCTACACCATAATCACTCAGATAGAAGTGACCACGCTACACCATAATCACTCAGATAGAAGTGACCACGCTACACCATAATCACTCAGATAGAAGTGACCATGCTACACCATAATCACTCAGATAGGTGACCACGCTACACCATAATCACTCAGATAGAAGTGACCACGCTACACCATAGTCACTCAGATAGAAGTGACCACGCTACACCATAATCACTCAGATAGGTGACCACGCTAAACCATAATCACTCAGATAGAAGTGACCACGCTACACCATAATCACTCAGAGAGGTGACCACGCTACACCATAATCACTCAGATAGGTGACCACGCTACACCATAATCACTCAGATAGAAGTGACCACGCTACACCATAATCACACAGATAGAAGTGACCACATTACACCATAATCACTCAGATAGAAGTGACCACTACACCATAATCACTCAGATAGAAGTGACCACGCTACACCATAATCACTCAGATAGAAGTGACCACGCTACACCATAATCACTCAGATAGAAGTGACCACGCTCCACCATAATCACTCAGATAGAAGTGACCACGCTACACCATAATCACTCAGATAGAAGTGACCACATTACACCATAATCACTCAGATAGAAGTGACCACGCTACACCATAATCACTCAGATAGAAGTGACCACGCTACACCATAATCACTCAGATAGAAGTTACCATACACCATAATCACTCAGATAGAAGTACCACGCTACACCATAATCACTCAGATAGAAGTGACCATGCTACACCATAATCACTCGAGATAGGTGACCACTACACCATAATCACTCAGATAGGTGACCACACTACACCATAATCACTCAGATAGAAGTGACCACGCTACACCATAATCACTCAGATAGAAGTGACCACGCTACACCATAATCACTCAGATATTTGACCACACTACACCATAATCACTCAGATAGAAGTGACCATGCTACGCCATAATCACTCAGATAGGTGACCACGCTACACCATAATCACTCAGATATTTGACCACGCTACACCATAATCACTCAGATAGGTGACCACACTACACCATAATCACTCAGATAGGTGACCACGCTACACCATAATCACTCAGATAGAAGTGACCACTACACCATAATAACTCAGATAGGTGACCACCACTACACCATAATCACTCAGATATTTGACCACGCTACACCATAATCACTCAGATAGAAGTGACACATTACACCATAATCACTCAGATAGAAGTGACCACGCTACACCATAATCACTCAGATAGAAGTGACCACTACACCATAATCACTCAGATAGAAGTTACCACGCTACACCATAATCACTCAGATAGAAGTGACCACGCTACACCATAATCACTCAGATAGGTGACCACGCTACACCATAATCACTCAGATATGACCACGCACACCATAATCATTCAGATAGAACCACGCTACACCATAATCACTCAGATAGGTGACCACGCTACACCATAATCACTCAGATAGGTGACCACACTACACCATAATCACTCAGATAGGTGATCACGCTACACCATGATCACTCAGATAGGTGACCACACTACACCATAATCACTCAGATAGGTGACCACACTACACCATAATCACTCAGATAGGTGACCACGCTACACCATGATCACTCAGATAGGTGATCACGCTACACCACAATCATTCAGATAGGTGACCACGCTACACCATAATCACTCAGATAGAAGTGACCATGCTACACCATAATCACTCAGATAGGTGACCACGCTACACCATAATCACTCAGATAGAAGTGACCATGCTACACCATAATCACTCAGATAGGTGACCACGCTACACCATAATCACTCAGATAGGTGACCACGCTACACCATAATCACTCAGATAGAAGTGACCACGCTACACCATAATCACTCAGATAGAAGTATCAGAACCTTTGAGCCTCTGCTGGAGAACCTGGAGGTCAGGTGTTTCCTCACGGGCCAATCAGAAACGTTGCTGTCAGAAACAATGTGACGTGTTCTGGAAGTAATATGGTCTGTGTTTACATTAGCATGCTAACACTCAGAGCTAACCTGTACTGGAGAGAGTATGTGTGAAGAAGCAGGAAATCAAAAGTAACTCACCTTGAGGTAAACCTGAGAGAGAGAGAGAGTTTGAGCTCCATGCTGTTTCAGAGAGAATCCTTGATGTGGTTTGGAACATGATATGGAGTTTCATCACGGCAGCATTTAGCTGAGTTTCTGCTGGGAGAGTTCTCCTGATGAGATCTACTCTCTCTCTAAAGCTACTGACCGGTCAGCTCTTTAGTAACAGCTGAAGAGAGGGGGGGGGCTACAGGATCTGTTTGGGGTTTGGAGCAGGACACTTCAGAGACAGTCTTTAGTAACAGTGGAAGAGAGGGGGGGGGCTACAAGGATCGGTTTGGGTTTGGAGCAGGACACTTCAGAGACATGTCTTAGTAACAGCTGGAAGAGAGGGGGGGGGCTACAAGGATCTGTTGGGGTTTGGAGCAGGACACTTCAGAGACATGTCCTTAGTAACAGCTGGAAGAGAGGGGGGGGGGGCTACAAGGATCTGTTTGGGGTTTGGAGCAGGACACTTCAGAGACATGTCCTTAGTAACAGCTGGAAGAGAGGGGGGGGGGGGCTACAAGGATCTGTTTGGGTTTGGAGCAGGACACTTCAGAGACATGTCCTTTAGTAACAGCTGGAAGAGAGGGGGGGGGGGCTACAAGGATCTGTTTGGGTTTGGAGCAGGACACTTCAGAGACATGTCCTTAGTAACAGCTGGAAGAGAGGGGGGGGGGCTACAAGGATCTGTTTGGGTTTGGAGCAGGACACTTCAGAGACATGTCCTTAGTAACAGCTGGAAGAGAGGGGGGGGGCTACAAGGATCTGTTTGGGGTTTGGAGCAGGACACTTCAGAGACATGTCTTAGTAACAGCTGGAAGAGAGGGGGGGGGGCTACAAGGATCTGTTGGGTTTGGAGCAGGACACTTCAGAGACATGTCTTAGTAACAGCTGGAAGAGAGGGGGGGGGGCTACAAGGATCATTTGGGTTTGGAGCAGGACACTTCAGAGACATGTCTTAGTAACAGCTGGAAGAGAGGGGGGGGGCTACAAGGATCTGTTGGGGTTTGGAGCAGGACACTTCAGAGACATGTCCTTAGTAACAGCTGGAAGAGAGGGGGGGGCTACAAGGATCTGTTTGCGGTTGGAGCAGGACACTTCAGAGACATGTCCTTAGTAACAGCTGGAAGAGAGGGGGGGGGGCTACAAGGATCGTTTGGGGTTTGGAGCAGGACACTTCAGAGACATGTCCTTAGTAACAGCTGGAAGAGAGGGGACGAGGCTACAAGGATCTGTTTGGGGTTTGGAGCAGGACACTTCAGAGACATGTCTTAGTAACAGCTGGAAGAGGGGGGACGAGGCTACAAGGATCTGTTTGGGGTTTGGAGCAGGACACTTCAGAGACATGTCCTTAGTAACAGCTGGAAGAGAGGGGGACGAGGCTACAAGGATCGTTTGGGGTTGGAGCAGGACACTTCAGAGACATGTCTTAGTAACAGCTGGAAGAGAGGGGGGGGGCTACAAGGATCTGTTTGGGTTTGGAGCAGGACACTTCAGAGACATGTCCTTAGTAACAGCTGGAAGAGAGGGGGACGAGGCTACAAGGATCTGTTTGGGGTTTGGGCAGGACACTTCAGAGACATGTCCTTAGTAACAGCTGGAAGAGGGGGGGGGGGCTACAAGGATCTGTTTGAATATCAATATCTCTGCAGGTGGTGTTCAGGTACGCTCTGGCTCTGTTCAAATACAAAGAGGACGATATCCTGAAGATCCAGGACGGCGTGGAGATCCACCAGTACCTGCGCTTCTTCACCAAGACCATCACCGACGGCAGGTAGAGAGACTTCCTGTTTATCAACTACTTCCTGTGTATCAAATACTTCCTGTTTATCAACTACTTCCTGTGTACTGCTTCCTGTTTATAAACAACTTCCTGTTTGCTGCGTCCTGTGTGCAGGCGGCTGACCAGCATAGCGTTCAGCGACATGAACCCGTTCCCCGGCCGGCTGCTGAGGAACCGGAGGGTTCTCCATCTGCAGCGTCTCCAGGCAGAGCTGCAGGACCTGGAGGACCAGCAGGAAGAGTTCCTGACGGAGAACCGGAGGGACGACAATGAGCTGGATGTCAGCGAGGACGAACTCTGAGTCATGGAGTTCTTTAACTTTGAGAGACTTTCAGGGGCTATCTCTTAATGACGAGTGTTAGCACGTAGCTAACACATGCTATTAAAGGAAACCTATTATGCAAAATCCACTTTTCCATGTCTTTTATACATAAACATGTATATATATATATATATATTCCTAATGGCCTCGGCCCCTTAGCTCCAGTGAAGCGATTCCTAATGGCCTCGGCCCCTTAGCTCCAGTGAAGCGATTCCTAATGGCCTCGGCCCCGTGAGCTCCTAGTGAAGTGATCTCCTAGATGGCCCGGCCCCGTAGCTCCAGTGAAGTCATTCCTAATGGCCTCGGCCTCGTGCCCTAATGGCCGTAGCTCCAGTGAAGCGATTCTTACCAACAGTCACGTTCATTATAACTTGATTTTAACTTTCGTGGGATTTTTGTGGGGATTTGCTAAACTATACATTTTTGGAAAGGGTATTGTATTAAGATTCAGAAAATCCATGTTTCCATTGCCCAGATGTCTTTGGCGGCCATATTGGAATTTCCAAAATGGCCGCCGTAAAATGTAGGTTTTGTAATATCTCGGCTTCTAAATAAACTGGAACATTGATTTTAACTTCTAAACCTCCATTTTCAGGGTCAAGGAATCCAATGGAGGTTAGGGTTAGGGTTAGGGTTACCCTAACCCTAACCCTAACCCTAACCCAATGGAGGTAGTTACAAAGGTACTCATTTTACAACATTAACCCTTCGATGCATGAGTCGGTCGAAAATCACCTGTGCAAGTTTTTTTAAGTATACAAAAACAAATTGATTTGATTATTTTTCTTCAAATACTCTATAATAGACCATTATCTTATATAGATCAATATAAAATATCTACAAATTCAATTCAGGCAAAAAAATAAAAGATCTTATGCGAGGCCCTGTGCGACCACAGTGTTTCGTCTCCTATGGCAACGGCCCTGTTCTTCAGACTTCTGATATTCTTCTGATATTTGTTGTGGACCACACATAGCCTACTATATGAGAGGTGTCATCCCTCGAGGTTATGTTACACATCATTTGATACATGTACAGTAAGTATTATCTTCATTTTGACTTCAGAAAGGTTCAACAGGTTTTATGTCTACAACATCCCATTTAAGCTAGCTAACATTACTATTGTGTCATTCATGATGTCATGATGTTATCATCTTGTATCATCGAATTAAAATACAGTAGTTTGCTAACTAAATATGCTAGCTAACAATACTGTATAGTTTGTGTCATTCATGACTATTGTTTGAGAGATGTGTTATCATCCAATTAGCCTACTTTATAGTTAGCTAACACTGTGTGTGTGTGTGTGTGTGTGGTGTGTGTGTGTGTTGTGTGTGTGGTGTGTTTGTGTGTGTGTTGTGTGTGTGTGTGTGTGTGTGTGTGTGTGTGTGTGTGTGTGTGTGTGTGTGTGTGTGTGTGTGTGTGTGTGTGTGCAGTGTTTCCCCTACCATTGCGCCCTGCCAACGGAGCGACAGATTTTCTGTCTTTGCAGTTTCTAAGCATGAGTGGAGAGTCACAAGGTAGAGAAGCATCATGTCAAGCCGAGGAGTCCATTAGCTGGAAGCAGTGCATTATCTGCCAGTCTGATGATGACAAGAAAGGAGTCCTGGTGCAACATCCTAAATTAGAGTCCTATGGACTCGTACTGCAGGCAGTTCAAGAGAGGGCCAGTTTGAATGATGGGGTCTACATCCAAGTCCAAAGGCGACTGCAAAACTGCACACTAGAAACATGTGCACAGAGCAGGCAGTCTGGCATCGCTCCTGTCACTCAAATGCAACTAACAACGACCAAATACAACGTGCAAGAGACCGCAATGCACACGCTTTAACTAGAGGACACTACACTGCCAAAAAGCGTGGACAGAAAAGAGGAAGCACAGAAATTGATGATCCAGACCTCTCAACATTTAGTTTTTCATCGCCATTCACACGATCCTATACAAGTCCACTGAATAGGAACAGTGCTTCTTTTGTCAAAAGGACGATGGCCAACAACTGAACCAGGTCAGGACTGAGAATGCTGGTAAACATCTTAAAGAGGCTGTGGAAAGGTCCCATAATACTGCACTGAAGACCAGGCTGAACACCTGCATCTCACCAGGTGATGCACATGCGATTGATGTCCAATACCACAAAGTTTGCTGGAGAAAAAATGTGTTTCCATGCTCTTCGAGAACCTAGCACTAGCAAAACTGCCAAAGAACCTTTCCTACAAAAGTCAAGTCTGCTTGAGCTGATTACCTTATTGATCTAGAAACACAAAACCAAGCATACGTTAGTTGGATGACATTGAAACCACATATATCAATATGCTTGGTTCAGAAGTATTGGAAATTCATCTACCTGCATTCAGTAGAAAGTGGCTGAAAGAAAGAATCCTCACTGCTTTGCCACACCTGAAGTCTGTTCGTCAAAAAGACAGAAGGAAGCCAGCAATCCTCTACTCCCCAGATGCATGTGAAGAGGACATGGTTAATACTATGACAACAACTGATAAGGAGAAGGAGGAGAACAGCATGAAGACAATCTACAAAGCAGCACAGGTGAAAAGGAAAAGCATTGCAACCTTCACCAAGGACAGAAATGTCTTACAGGTATCTAGTGACATTACCGATGTTCCAGCTGAACTATACACCATGATCCATTGGATAATGGTTGGGCCTGCTGAAAAGCTGGAAACTGAAAAGAGGACCAGAGTTGTTGACCGAGCCACACTGACGGTGAGCCAGAATATCATGTATGGGTTCAAATCCAGTGCACAGGTAAAGTACAAGCCAAGCAGTGAATCAGCATCATTTAGGTCACCCCATGCGCGAGAGAACCCACAGGTTTTGGGACTGGCACTGACTATCCACCATGACACACGCAACAAGAAGCTGATGAATCTGCTCAATGCTCATGGCTACTCTGTTTCACATGGTCGTGCCCTTCTCATGGAAACTGCTCTGGCCAATGCTGTTGTAGAAAACACCAGAGCTTACCAAGGCCTCTATGTACCACCATTCCTGAGGAAGGGGACCTTTGTGTTTTTTGCAGCAGATAACACAGACTTTGCAGAGGACACTCGTGATGGGAAAGGAACCACCCACGGGACGATCACTGCAGTGTACCAGAAGATTGATCCTTCTAAAGAACCTGTTGCAGAGCCTCTCATCATAGGTGATGCACAGAGTCTATCAGTCACTCCCTACCATATAGACATACTTCACTGTGACAAGCGAAAACCGCAGCATGCCAAGAGGTCAGAACAGTTTGCCATCAGCAAGGGGATCTCAGAATCCTATCAGCTGACACATCTAGGATGGGTTGTTGCATCTGCATTATCCAGAATGAAAGCAGGAGAAATCTCCAGCAATATTCCATGCTGGGCAGGATACAACTCACTGTTGTCTGAAAGCCTTCCCTTGACACAGGTTGGAGCCTTGCCACTATTGCCAGAGTGGCAACGAGTGGTCAACTCTGTTGACTGTGATCATGCAAGCAAATCAGCTGAGGAAGTTGGCAGTTGGGGAAGATCACCCCACAGTCATTACCTTTGACATGGCCCTCTATGAGAAGGTGGTGCAGCTCCTAGATGCCAGACCTGACCTGAAACAGATGGTTGTTCCCAGACTGGGTGAGCTGCATGTCGTCATGGCTGCCCTCAGAGCTCTTGGTGCGTCCATGGAGAACTCGGGTATAGATGATACCTGGATGGAAGCAGATGTGTATGGTCCTGCCACACAAGACAAATCCTGCAATGCACCACTACAAGCGAGCTCTCCATGCCCACATCTACTCGTATGTAGCACTCTATGAAATGGCTCTGGAGGAGTTCTTCAAGGACAACCCACAACTGAAATATGTGTGCCTGAAGGCAACAGAGGAGTAGAAGCTGCTGCTCGGGTAAAAACATCAAGGCTGAATCTGTGAAGCAAGTCAACAGGACCCTCCTGGAAGCCACTGCTGAAGTCATCACAGCATTCCAAGAATGGGAGGAACAAAAATCCCAGCATGCGATGTTCAAGGCCATGGTCCGGCAGTGGCTCAGTCAGTAGGGGCTTGGACTGGGAGCTGTAGGGTCGCCGGTTCAAGTCCCCGACCAGACCTAAAATATGGAGTGTGGAGAGGTCCCAGTTCACCTCCTGCCCTGCCGTGGTGCCCTTGAGCAAGGCACCGGACACCCCCCTTCCCCCCTCACTCCCATTGCTCCCCGGGCGCTGTACAATAGCTGCCCACTGCTCCTAGTACTAGACTCCTGGTACTAGGATGGGTTAAATGCAGAGAACAAATTTCACTGTGTGTGCTGTGTGCTCTGCATGTGTGACCATTAAAGAGGGTTTCATCCCTCCCAATTCTATTCTATTCTTCTATGATGAGCTACCTACATCGGGTGGAAACAATCCTGTTGCCATGGATCGCATCAAGTACAAGAGACTCTGGCCAAGATACATCGCAGACATGCATGACTTGGATTCCTTGATCCTGAAAATGTGGGTTTAGCAGTTCAAATCAATGTTCTAGCTTATTTAGAAGTCAAAATATTACAAAACCTACATTTTACGGTGGCCATTTTGGAAATTCCAATATGGCCACCGTATAAACACCTGGGCAAATGGAAACATGGATTTTCTGAATCCTTCGACAATATCCTTTCCAAAAATGTATAGTATTGCAAATCCCCACAGAAATCCCACGAAAGTATATAGTGAACCTGCAGGGGCAACGTGAGTCGCCCGCGGGGGCTACGTGAGTCGCCCGCGGGGGCTACGTGAGTCGCCCGCGGGGGCTACGTGAGTCGCCCGCGGGGGCTACGTGAGTCGCCCGCGGGGGCAACGTGAGTCGCCCGCGGGGCAACGTGAGTCGCCCGCGGGGGCTACGTGAGTCGCCCGCGGGGGCAACGTGAGTCGCCCGCGGGCAACGTGAGTCGCCCGCGGGGGCTACGTGGGTCGCCCGCGGGGGCAACGTGGTCGCCCGCGGGGGCTACGTGGGTCGCCCGCGGGGGCTACGTGGGTCGCCCGCGGGGGCAACGTGAGTCGCCCGTGGGGGCTACGTGGGTCGCCCGCGGGGGCTACGTGGGTCGCCCGCGGGGCAACGTGGGTCGCCCGCGGGGGCTACGTGGGTCGCCCGCGGGGCTACGTGAGTCGCCCGCGGGGGCTACGTGAGTCGCCCGCGGGGCCTACGTGGGTCGCCCGCGGGGGCTACGTGGGTCGCCCGCGGGGGCTACGTGAGTCGCCCGCGGGGGCTACGTGAGTCGCCCGCGGGGGCTACGTGGGTCGCCCGCGGGGGCTACGTGGGTCGCCCGCGGGGGCTACGTGGGTCGCCCGCGGGGGCTACGTGAGTCGCCCGCGGGGGCTACGTGAGTCGCCCGCGGGGCACGTTCTAAAAATAGCTCGCCAAGCAAATCCAAAATGTAAAAAATACACAAAACAAAAAAGGAAATGTAATTAAAAGAATCTACCCTATGCATAAACGAAACCCCAATCATAGCGAAATCTATCTACTTACTACAACTCTATATCTATCTAACAACCCTCCCCCCCCACCCCACAATGAATATCGACCAATCACGTTCTTGCTTGATTTGCGGGACCAGCGTTGCAGTCTGGAAGAAAAGCGCTTCATCAGGAGTGTGACCGTGATGTTCCATCAGCCCCATTGAACAGCCTATCGTGCAGCCTATACAGCACATGAGGGCCAGAGCTTTACTCTGTGTGTGTGTTGCAACTTGCTTATATATTTATTGCACTTGACGCACACACACGCATGGCGTAATTTCCACTGGGGACAGGGGGGACATGTCCCCCGCTCTTTTCGAAATCCCGTTTGTGTCCCCCCACTTTACAAATATGTTTATTATTATTTTTGAACGCAAGCCGTCATCGCCACGGAGGCACACAGCCTCTGTGAAGAGAGAGAGAGAGAGAGAGAGAGAGAGAGAGAGAGAGAGAGAGAGAGAGAGAGAGAGAGAGAGAACACAGAGCATTCTGAAGGCACCACATGGAGCACAGAGAGAGAGAGGAGAGAGGAGGAGAGAGAGAGAGAGAGAGAGAGAGAGAGAGAGAGAGAGAGGGGGAGAGAGAGAGAGAGAGGGAGAGAGGAGAGAGAGAGAGAGATTTGATTTTTCAAACCACTTTTATTCACAAAGCAAATAACCAGCAGACACAATGACACACATTGTCAGTTCAGAAAACGACTGAAAATAAGATCCTGATTCTCCACAGAACACAAAGCATTCTTAAGGCACCACATGGAGCACAGAGAGAGAGAGAGAGAGAGAGAACACAGAGCGTTCTGAAGGCACCACATGGAGCACAGAGAGAGAGAGAGAGAGAACACAGAGCGTTCTGAAGGCACCACATGGAGCACAGAGAGAGAGAGAGAGAGAGAGAGAGAGAGAGAGAGAGAGAGAGAGAGAGAGAGAGAGAACACAGAGCGTTCTGAAGGCACCACATGGAGCACAGAGAGAGAGAGAGAGAGAGAACACAGAGCGTTCTGAAGGCACCACATGGAGCACAGAGAGAGAGAGAGAGAGAGAGAGAGAGAGAGAGAGAGAGAGAGAGAGAGAGAGAACACAGAGCGTTCTGAAGGCACCACATGGAGCACAGAGAGAGAGAGAGAGAGAGAGAGAGAGAGAGAGAGAGAGAGAGAGAGAGAGAGAGAGAAGAGAGAGAGAGAGAGAGAGAGAGAGAGAACACAGAGCGTTCTGAAGGCACCACATGCCCTCAAATTCACCCACATTTTTGGTTAAACAAAAGTAACTGTAGTCCGTTTTCAGTCTTGCTCTTACCATCCGCTTGAAAATCAAAACTGCATCGGTATCCAATGAGTCCTCAACTTCCTTCCTCCTGCTGAGGTAGATGGCCATTTTAGCCTGCCCCAACAAAAAATTCAAAAGCTGACTTTTGCTTCTGGCTGTACCTATAACCCAAAATGAACATTGTCTTAGAAAAAACCACATCAAACAAAATCAACATCTGAGTGAGTAACTGAAAAAGACAAAGGAGTCGACCACATTCTGTAAAACAATGAAACATGTTTCCCTCTGTACACAGAAAGGACAGGCGTCAGAAACTGTAGGGTTGATCACTGAAAGGAACGCATTAACAGCTCCCGCAGCGTGGAGAATCCTCCACTGGAGGTCCCCACCCCTCCTAGTCAGCGGAGGCTTGTAGAGCGCTCTCCACTCAGGCCTCTGAGCCTCCGTCAGGCCCTGGGCTCTCCACCGGGTGTCCACTCGCTCCTGGAGTCTGCTCTGATTCACCACCTTTGTCACCAAATAATAAAAGTTTTGTTGGACATGGTGCTAAACTTAAAATCAGACATTGTCCAACTTTAACAAAAAACCCTCACAACTGAGATCAGGAACACATCGCATCTCTGGAAAAGAGTCATTGTCATTTGGAGACTTCAGTCCGTTGCAGTGAGCAGCGATCAGTGCCAGCTCTGACTGGCTGAGCTGCTGTTTCCAGCTCTGCAGCAGGAGGCTGACCACCCGGACTGACCTGAGGCTCAGACGTGAGGCCAGGCCTGCAGCGTTGTCCAGGCGGGGGCCACACCTCCACCACCTGGCCCAGCGTGAGGATCCTCTCTTCACAGAGTCTCTGTTGTAGAGAAGGCCCCACTCCACACACAAAACGAGATCCACGGACCACCGGCTCTCTGAGGAGCCAGAACAGTGAGCCACAGCACTCTGGTCTCTCTTTTCTGAGTAGTCCCCACACCTTGAAGAGACCTCCATAGAACCCCGAGAGATTATTCAGGCGTAATCCTTTCAGATCCATCAGGAACAGCGACTCAGCCAGACCCAGCCCACCACAGCGCTCCAATAAGGCCCGAGCTACGGGTCTCCAGACCAGGTCAGCAGGTCCAGTCAGGAACCTCTGGACGAACCGGAGCCTGAAGGCAGCCCCTCTGCTCGCCAGGTGAACCAGGCCATGTCCCCCCTCCTCCTTTGGCAGGAACAGGACGCTCTGAGGGACCCAGTGCATGCGGTCCCAGAAGAAGTCCACCATGAGAGCCTGCACCCTGGACAGCAGGTTTACGGGCGGGTCGGTGCATGCCAGCCGGTGAGCCAGCATGGAGGAAACAAGGTTGTTTAAAATAAGGATACGCCCTTTAAAAGAAAGTTTGGGAAGGATCCACTTCCACTTCTTTAACCGGCCTTCCACTTTCTCTATAAGCCCTTCCCAGTTTTTCAAACAAAACGTGTCATCACCAAGATAAATACCCAGGTACTTTAACCCTGCCCTTTTCCAACCAAGGCCCCCAGGTAAAAACAACCTGTCAATGCTGCCCTCTCCTACTGCTAAGGCCTCACTTTTCCCCCAGTTGACTCTAGCAGATGAGATTTTGCAAAAGTTGCCCACAGTTTCAGTTAAAACATTGATATCATCTTGTTTTTTAACAAAGACCATTATGTCATCCGCATAAGCAGACAATTTAAAAACATCCCTACAGCCAGGAAAAGAGAAACCCTGTAACTTTGACCTTAAACGATGTAAAAACGGCTCTATGGCCAGGGAGTAGAGCATCCCGGACAAAGAGCAGCCCTGTCGGACTCCTCTCTGAGCTTCAAAAGGAGCACACAAACTACCGTTTATCTTCAGTACACTCTCAATGTCCCTGTACAAGACCTGGATCTTGGCTATGAGACCAGAGCTGAACCCAAAAGCTTCCAGCGTCTGCCACAAGTACTGGTGCTCAACTCGGTCAAAAGCCTTTTCTTGGTCTAGAGAAATCAGACCAAGCTCACAGCCCAATGAACCGGAGAGGTCCAAAACATCCCGAATTAGAGTGACGTTGTCAGTTATCAACCTGCTGGGTACACAGTATGTCTGGTCTACATGAATGACATGCTCCATCACTTTTCTCAGCCTCGTTGCTAACACTTTGGAAAGCAGTTTGTAGTCGGTACAGAGTAGAGACACAGGACGCCAGTTCTTAATCTCCTGCAGGTCTCCTTTCTTAGGGAGGAGAGTGAGCACAGCTCTCCTGCAACTCAGAGGCAACCTCCCGTTACTTAGACTGTCTCTGAGCACACTCAGCAGGTCGTCACCTATAACCGGCCAGAGAGCCTTATAGAAGTCTGCAGGCAGGCCGTCTATGCCAGGAGCCTTCCCACTCTGCATGCTCTGCAGGGCCTCCTGCAGCTCCTGGGCAGAGAGCTCTGCCTCCAGCTCTGCATGGTCCTCCTCAGGGACCTTAGGAAGGCCCTCATAGAAGGACTGCGCCACCTCTGGCTCGGCCTGGAACTCTGTTTTGTAGAGCTCTTTGTAGAACTCCACAGCACACTGACGAATGTCGGCGGACTCCTGAAGCAGCTGCCCAGCATTGGATCGCAGGGAGTGCATCAGCCTCCTCTGACCATTCTTACGCTCCAGACCAAAGAAAAAGTGAGAGGGAGCATCCATTTTCACGATGTTCTGAAACCGGGATCTGACCAGAGCACCCTGAGCAGAAAACCCCAGCAGGTCAGACAGAGCTGAGTTTTTACTTTTGAAAACTTCAACATGTTCTCGCTCTCCTGTGGAGTCTGCCAATCCCTGCAGCTCCACCACTTCTCTCTCCAGAGCTCTCAGAGATCTAGCCATGTCCTTTGTGACATTGAAAGTGTACTGTAGGCAAAGCTGCTTGATTTTCACTTTACCTACATCCCACCACTGCTGAAGAGAATTGTACTCACACTTAGATAAACGGTAGTTTTCCCAAAAAAATGTAAAAACATTTAAAATGGTTGTCGGCCAACAGAGAAGCATTAAAGTGCCAATACGCACTATTACACTTAACATGATTAATAAAAACTGAGACTTGTACGAGGGAATGGTCAGAGATTCCCACTGGACTGATGGAGCAGCTTCTGCTCACATTAATGTGATGGTTAAAAACATACACGGTCCAGCCTAGCTAGAGACAACAGGTTATCCCTAGAGTGCACCCACGTGTACTGCCGCTGGCCCGGGTGGAAGTGCCTCCAAACATCACACAGCTCAAAGGTTTCTGTTAGTCTTATAAGCACTCTTCGAGGCAGCATGAGGTTCCTGGTGGTTCCTATCCAGCACAGGGTTCTCTGTGCAGTTGAAGTCACCCCCCAGGAACAGATACTCCTCACTATCACAGGTGCTAAGAGTATGTTTCAGTTTCTCAAAAAACAAAAGCCTCTCTGCGCCCACACTGGGAGCATAAATATTTATAAAACATATTTTCACCTTTTCAAATTCAGCATATTCTTAGCAAGTGGCCTGGGATGACCTCATCGACCGTACAGGAGAAGGGTGTAAAGCCCCTCGCAAAGAGAATTGCAACCCCTCCACTATTGCTGCACTTATGGCTGAAGAAGCCCCCCCCCCCATTCCCTCCTCCAGTCACTCTCGTTCTCAGCAGTACTGTGAGTTTCCTGGAGAAACGTCACATTTAAATTCTTGTTTCCTAATAAAGTAAATAAAGATGCTCTCTTAGCATCCCCTCGAGCACCGTTAATCTTTAAAGAGCCCAGCTTTATGTCACTCATAATGACATTATAGTTGCATCCTAACAAAATCAAAAACCTGGCTGAAGAAAAATAAAAGAGAAAAAATAAAAACAAGATGTGCTTATCCATTAATATTTGCATTCTCCTCTCTAATCCTCTGAAATATCTTCTTTAACCTAGCCCTCTCTGGGCTGCTGAAGACAGGTCCCCCTAAGGTTTCTGGGCGCCGCATGAAAGCCCTGGCAGTATTGTAAAAAATCTGCAAATCAGCAAAGAAATGCTCTATCTTCACCGCCCTCATCCCCTTAGTTCCCGCCAGAAAGGATCTGATCCTCTGGAAAGAATACTCCTCACCCTTTTCTACCTCAACGATGTCAAATAATGACTCGCTGTCACTGTCCTCTGAGTCCTCTGTGACTCCCTCTGGCTGAGAGGAGGAACACAGCGACTCTGTCCTTGACACCTTCCCTTTTTGTGCCACACTGCCTTTGCTCACTTCTTCGTTTTTCCTTTTAACAGGCAACCTCAATAAATCCTCATCCATGACAACATCCTCCAGAACAGACTCAGCCACTCTGGCTGCAGTGTGCTCACTATCTGCTTTCTGTGTGACCTCAGTGTCTGTATGTGTGATACTGTGTGTACCGGCTGCCTGTGTGCTTTCTACACGTGAAACCGGCGGTTCCACCACCGGCGGTTCCACCGCGGGCGCGGTCACCGGCGGCCCAGCCGTGGACAAAGCAACCGGCAGCGGCTCCGCAGCGGGCGCGGACCCCAGCACCGGCGGCCCGGCCGTGGACAAAGCAACCGGCAGCGGCTCCGCAGCGGGCGCGGACCCCAGCACCGGCGGCCCGGCCGTGGGCAAAGGGACCGGCAGCGGCTCCGCCGCGGGCACGGACACCGTCGGTCCCGCTGCGAGCACGGACACCGCGGGCGCGTCACCCGCCCTCTCCGGGCACACGCGGATCAGGTGTCCTGCCGCTCCACAACCAAAACATCTCAAAATGTCAGACGTAACATGCACAGTATACACAAAATCATCAATTCTAAACTTGAGAGCCAGATTAAGTTCCCCTTCATCCTTCTTCAGGACCATAAGCACCTGTCTCCTAAAAGACACAACGTGCTTGAGGTGCGGGGATTTACAGCCCAGGGGGATCAACTTAATGGGAGACGCAAGCTGCCCGTGTCGAGCCAGCTCTCTCTCCAACAACTCGTTTTTCAGAAACGGGGGCACATTAGAAATGATTTTTTTTTTGCAGGAGTGACAAGGGGTAGCACGGGTAACAGCGTCCCTTTAATCACGAGCCCGCTCTCCACCAGCTGGTTAGCTTTCTCCGTGCAGTCCAAACAAATAACCACTGCGCTGTTCATGCGGGAGGCAGATTTAACTCTGCCATATCCCACCACAGCCCCCACAGCCAGACCACACTCCTCCACCGACACACCGACAGGTGGAGAGAGCTTGATGGCGTGTTGGCGAGTCAGCTGCTCTAACCCGGCGCAGCTGCCACGGGACGCCATGCTAGGCGGCGTGACTGCGGCTGCAGCCGCTAGACAAACAATTTGACTAACAATTCACCAGTGCAACCAAACAACACCAAAAAACACCAAAGTCGGTGAAGTGATGCACAATGACATAAACTATCGCCCAGAGAAAAGTGAATTATCAACAAGGGTTTGAAAAGTTGTAAACTTTAAACGATCGCTCTCAGCTCACCACCACCAGCCTCCTCACACAGTCAGAGAGAGGGAGAGAGAGAGGGAGAGAGAGAGAGAGAGAGAGAGAGAGAGAGAGAGAGAGGGAGAGAGAGAGAGAGAGAGAGAGAGAGAGAGAGAGAGGGGGAGAGAGGGAGAGAGAGAGAGAGAGAGAGAGAGGGAGAGAGAGAGAGAGAGAGAGAGAGAGAGAGAGGGGGAGAGAGGAGAGAGAGAGAGAGAGAGAGAGAGGAGAGAGAGGAGAGAGAGGGAGAGAGGAGAGAGAGAGAGAGAGAGAGGGGAGAGAGGGAGAGAGAGAGAGAGAGAGAGAGAGAGAGGAGGAGAGAGAGAGAGAGAGAGAGAGGAGAGAGAGAGAGAGAGAGAGAGAGAGAGAGAGAGAGAGAGAGGAGGGAGAGAGAGAGAGAGAGAGAGAGAGAGAGGAGAGAGAGAGGAGAGAGTGTGTACTATAGGACAGTAAAAAAAACAAAACCAGTTCAAAGGGGAGTGATTAGTCAAATACCCATCAATAGAAAGCTCACCAGGAAACATGAGAGCAGAATGAACCGGTTTCAATGATCTGTTATTGGTTGAGATCATATT
>CM062271.1:636241-708741 GCA_031216635.1 Dissostichus eleginoides | reverse complement strand
TGCAGGAGGAAGCAATGCACGCAACGCAGCCCCGCTCTCTTTATAACTCCAGGCGACTTTCTGCCGCTTTCCTGCGTGGTGCTGATCGTTTCACCACAGAGGAAAGCACTTCACAAATTGCAGTACCCTTAAGGAGCTGTACAAATGCTGCAGTTTTGGCGTGGCTGTGTCTTTAGTTGAAAGCCCAGTGGCGATCTGCTCATCTCTCATCGAAATAATATGCTACAAAGGGGCGGACTGGCCATCTGTGTGTTGACTTTCCTGTCGGCTCCCAGACCGTAGTCGAGGAGGGGATGACTCTCTGTCGTCTCCCAGGGCAGAAGCAACAAGCTTCAGGTTCAATAACCCACTTTAACTTAAATGACTGGAGAGAGGCGAGCTCTTCTTGGGAGGCCGTTGCATTTATTTAGTTGTTCTGCTGCCTCGTTTCACTTCCAGAAACATACACACGCTCGCTCACTCTCGCTCTACCATCCAAACACACACATGCACACGCCACACCCCTCTCTCTCTCTTAAAGAGACAGCGATCTCATCTCACTCTGCATGACCCTAATAATATTGTAATGGACTGGTTATAATGTTGATGTTTGATGTGTTTGTTGTTCAGAGTTGTGTCAGTGAACGTGCCACTGTTTTGATGGACGGTTCTTGTGACCTGTAACTGTGGGTTTGGGGGGGAGAGTGTTGTCTGGTTGGTTGGGGCTGGAGGAGGGAGGTTCCTGGAGGGAGAGACGCGAAATGCTCGGGAAGAACTAGCGGGGGATGTGAGAGAGTGAGAATACGACAGGGTTAGTGGATTGTTCTGGCGTGGGTACGGCCAACAGTAACCTGTGATCTGGATAATAAAGGACAAACCAAGCCTCCCTGTGTTCCTGTAGCGAGACGCTACAATATCATAACATGTGTGTTCTGGAGAATCACAGAACGGACGATCGTCCTTATTATTATGCCGTTTAAACCAATTATTTAAATGTGTTTGTTAAATTCGGCATCATGTAAGTTGCGCTGACAGGTCCACACACTGCTTCCCTGCAGCGAGGCCCCCCCGCCCTCCTGTTGACAGTCCACGAGCGTCGAGCTCCTCAACCGCCCCCCCCGTTGATAATTCACCATCGTCGGCACGCTGATAACAATTTTTTGAATGGCACCTCATATCAAAAAGGTTGCCGACCCCTGCTTAGTGGTTCTGTCCTGGAGAGATGATCATTTTACCAAATACAGTTACTCAAGTACATCTTCCATCTTCGCAAATCAGTTATGAGCAGTGGCGGTTCTAGACCAATTTGAGTGGGGGGGCCAGGCTGGGGCCAGTTATTTTCTGAGGGGGGCACAATAAATGCAGGACGAAAAAGACAAAGACAGTATGAAGTAATTGCGCATAAGAAAACAATGCAATACAGTTATTGGTATTTGTTTCAGTACACATTATTATATGCTGACCTTTAACCTTTGTGCTGTTTGGGTCTGTGGGACCCGTTTTCAGTGTTTAATAAAAGAACATGTATGCAATTTAATCATTTTAACCTGCTTTATTTGGGGGTAGACCTCACCTCCTCTAGGGGGGTCCTCACCTCCTCCAGGGGGGACCTCACATCCTCTAGGGGGGACCTCACCTCCTCTAGGGGGGTCCTCACCTCCTCCAGGGGGGTCCTCACCTCCTCCAGGGGGGACCTCACATCCTCTAGGGGGGTCCTCACCTCCTCCAGGGGGGACCTCACATCCTCTAGGGGGGTCCCCGGGAAGATGTTTTTTTAAATGTTGAAGTGAAATGCATCAATCTGGTGCACTTTGAGCACAAAATGAATTGATGGATACAGCTCTCAACACTCACGAAACGGAGCTGTATACTTTTCAATAATCCAAACATCTTTATGATCACAACCAATAACAAATCATTTAAACTTGTTTATTCTTATCTTATGTTACCTAGTTAGCATTCTTTCTTTCTATTTATGCATATTTTAGTGGGGGCTATTGAGGGCTTGCGAGATACCGGTAGCTCGTGATCGACGTGCTGGAGACCCCTGCTCTAATGGGTCCGACTAGAATGACAAATATCGTTAGTTCCGCCTATTCCGTCAGCCAAGAAAACGTTTAATCATAAACTTTTTTTTTCTTTTTCAGGGGGGCCACAGGGGGGTCCAAAGTCAGTGTTAGGGGGGCACTGGCCCCCCCCCTGGCCCCCCCCCTAGAACCGCCCCTGGTTATGAGTCTTCAAACAAATCAAATCAAATCAAGGAAGCGTCCTCAGAAACACCCTGAGGGTCAGAATAAAGCCACAGCGCCCCCTGCTGGGCACAGGAAGCTTGTACTTAGAAAAATATGATTTCTTTGTGTTTGTCTGTCCATTAAACAGATGCCCAATCCCAAACTGCCCCCTACACCCTACCCCCACACACTAGCCCTACACACTAGCCCTCCGTTTGCGCGTTCGCGTGGAGGGTCTGCCACATTAAGGTCTGTTCCAAACCAACGAGTGTGGAGCGGTGTGGAGGGGGAGTGGGCTATCAAGCCCTCAAACAGCGAGTCTGCATCGGTGCTGACTGGACACCGGTCTCCACGCTGTGTGTGTACGTCAGGAAACACTCTGGCCGTATCTCATTTCAAAGATTTCCCCTCCTCGACTCCTCGACTCCTCGGTCCTCCGGTAGTGACCCGGAAATTAATTTCAGCGCGCCATGTTGAAGGACATCTCATTTCTCTAAATGTACATCGAGGACCGAGGATCGAGCATCGAGGAGGCTCTCTGGAGGAGCTATAATCGAGGATACACTGATGGGTCCTCCACGGTCCTCCACGGTCCTCCGTGGATGCATTTCCGGGAACAGAGATGTTTCAAAGAGTCTTGACGCACGGCCGGACTGATCTCAGCCAATCACAGCTCTGCATGCATCCCCTGGATATTATTTTATTAACTGCTTTCATCGCGACGCGATGTTTCCAGAGAGAACAGCTGTGAGGTCCGTGCAGAAAGCAGAGCAGTGTGTATAATATATACAACCCACTCTCTTCAGTCTGCGTACAAATGACACGACTTTACGCATTGGAAATGCGTGCAATAGATACGCAGAAGTCCGATTTTGCGTGCATATGATACGCTAACCATTCCCATTGAGATCTGAGGCCGAGTTTTGCGTGCATATTATACGCCACGTTTCGTGCCTGCAGCACTTGTTTTGTCCGGTCGGGTCTTGGTAGACCGGAAGCTGTGTGGTTCATAAAAACACGTTCTTACTCAATACCAAGCCACGATTATTGTTTTCATTTTAAATCGTATAATGTCGGACTTTTTTTGCCGTCTGTGAGGAAAGAAATGGGCTCAGAGCTTCAGAATAATGAAATCTGTATTTTTTAAATCTTTTTTTCCTTCTAATTTGTTATTCTTTTCTAAATAACACACCGTTATTTACTCAACAATAACACACAATTATCCTTGTTTTTATTTATTCGTTTAATTCTATAATCTCGGGCTTTTTAGCCGTTCCGTGAAAAATAAAGTCACCGGAAACAGACGTAGGCCTATAAGGGACATTTCGAGCATCATTGCGATACACACCACAAACCCACTGAACTGATTACCCAAGATCCTCAGCTAGAAGCTCGGTGATTGGATTGTTTAGCCGCAATGCACGCTGGGATATGGTGTTTATGCGATATGAAATCCGAAAAACATTTAAAAAAGAAAATAATACTTTATTCCGAGTGTGCTTGCTTTCTCTTTGGAAGTCATCACATAACGGCATTGTAATACACGGTTCGGCTGCATTATATTACACATCTGCCGTAGTTCTTTATTTATAGAGCCCTGATTAGAAGACTTCTGACAAACTGGAAGAAATGCCGCCGAAACTGAATATGTGACGTGGATCATAAATATATCAGCAATTAAACAACATCTTCCATTTCTCTTCACACAATACGTCTCCTTGCAGTATCAACACTAATTCGGCTGACTTTTATATTTGATCCAATTGGTAGATAGGTTATTTACACCATAACGGTGCACAGCTGATGAAGGACTTGTAGTTTTTAAAGATATTACTGATTTTCTTTGAATATAAGAATGTAAATACTGAGTTGAGAGAATAGTCAGGGGTTTTGGGTGATGGGAGACACATCTATGGAATCACAATTTCAATAGCTTACCATTAAATGACGATATACCTTTCTGTCTGTGATGTTTTACAAATCAGATATTAATGTGTAGAAGTAAAACATGAGAAATAGTATAGCAATATCCTGTAAAATGATGTGAAAACATGAATAAAACTACACATCTTCAGATGTTATACATACATAAGTGTCCTACACTAATAATACAAAGTTATCATTAGTATGCTGTGTGTACCTTGTGTGCGCCGCCTAGTGGTTAAAGCACGTTATTGAATTATTTTTGTTGAATAATGTTATTTTTGTTGAATAATGTTATTTGATGAAAAAATATTAAGAGTACATACTCTACTATAGGGGGAAAGTAGAAGGTCAATGATAGAAATATAGAATATCAAAAATCAAGAAGATACTGTAAGTGATCTCTACAATAAAACAGTTTAGTGCCGGATGTACAAAGATATTAATATGAGGATGTGCAAAACAGACAAACTAATTAACCTTTATTTAAACATTAAAGAATACTTTAGGTTAAGGTCTTCTTTTGGGATATCTACACTTAAATATTAAGCCTGACAAAGTACTTAACGTCTAATATATTGCTTTCCTGCCTATGTTGAAGCACTTATTTTAACTGATATTATACACATTAATTATACTCTTATGTATGTAGATAGAATAAGAAATGTGCAGAATGGGACAGTTTAATGGTGGAGGTATACACACATGTTGATAGATGTCCTGTTGAGGAAGCTGTGACCCAAGTTTTTCATTCATTGCATAACTTCAACGTAGTTCAGGTGTAACTAAAGTCTGCTTTAAGGGTTGTTTATATTTCACATCATTAATCAGAATCTGCAAAGTAACTAAATAAATGTAGTGGAGTAAAAATACCAGGTTAACCTCTGAATTGTAGTGGAGTAGAATTACAAAGTAACAATGAGCTGTCCTGTGGGTATATATTAATGCTGCCCATTATGGACACAAGCGATTTTCACCCATTTATTAATTACATGTTTTAAATGTGTACACACCAATGTGTTCCTATCGCCTAAACCTCCAGGGATGTACACAGTTTAATACTGGCAACTTCTAATTGTGGGAAAAACGAAAACGTCTTTTAAAACTACAATTCCCAGTAGAGACCGCTATAGAACATGTTGCGAAACCCATGTGCGAAACACAATAGCCAGCATGTGTAGTTCTGGGGGGCGTTCGAGTCCAGCTTTCGATAGTCTGCCGTGGTTTAGTTCCATTTCAAAGAGCTGTTTGACGCTCGGCGTAACCTTGGCGCACTGCCACTCCAACATCCAATCCCAGAGCTTGAAGATGAATCACGGGGTTTGTCAAGCAACGGGACTGTAGTCCCAAACGATAGCTGAGGATTATGGGTAGTGTAGTGTCTTCGGCCATCCTAAACTCTGAAATGTTTTTCGGATATCATATCGCATTAACACCATATCCCAGAGTGCATTGCGGCTAAGGATCTTGGGTAATCAGTTCAGTGGGTTGTGTTGTGTGTGCAATGATTCTCGAAATGTCCCTTATAGGCCTACGTCTGTTTCCGGTGACTTTATTTACGGCTAAAAAGCCAAGATTATAGAATTAAACGAATAAATAAAAACAAGGATAATTGTGTGTTATTGTTGAGTAAATAACGTGTGTTATTTAGAAAAGATAACAAATTAGAAAAAAAATAAATAATACAGATTTCATTATTCTGCAGCTCTGAGCCATTTCTTTTCCTCACAGACGGCAAAAAGAGTCCGACATTATACGATTTAAAATGAAAACAATAATCGTGGCTTGGTATTGAGTAAGAACATGTTTTATGAACCACACAGCTTCCGGTCTACCAAGACCCGACCGGACAAAACAAGTGCTGCAGGCACGAAACGTGGCGTATAATATGCACGCAAAACTCGGCCTCAGATCTCAATGGGAATGGTTAGCGTATCATATGCACGCAAAATCGGACTTCTGCGTATCTATTGCACGCATTTCCAATGCGTAAAGTCGTGTCATTTGTACGCAGACTGAAGAGAGTGGGTTGGATATATATCTCTCAGAATAACAGGCCTACGCTCTTTATTTGCTTTAGTTTAGTAGATATCTACAAACAAAGAGTCCAGATGTTTCTAAAACCATTTAGTGCTTCACATAATAAAATATACAACGGCTGTAGCCTGATTATATGCTTTAGGAGCTGTAGGTGTGTGTGGTGTAGGTGTGTGTGGTGCAGGTGTGTGTGGTACAGTGTGTGCGTAGATGCAGCAGACAGACAGGTCTCAGTTGGTTTGGTGTCCTCTGCTTACTTTTAAACTTGTAAATACAACTTTTGGCCCGTCATTTATTTCCCTCATTGTAGCGACCAGAGAGGGGGGGGGGATATATCCAGTCTCTGATAGTGTTACGTTATTATGAGAGTGCTCTCATACTTGTTTGATTCTGAAATTGTATATATTTATATAAATATATATATATATGTGTGTGTGTGTGTCCGCATCTGTAGCCTGTTATTGTCTCATTATACCGCACTGTGAATGAATCAAAGTAAATCTATAAGTCATCATGAACACATCTGTCCATCAGACAGAGGGCTGCTGCGTCCTGTCCTCATGAACACATCTGTCCATCAGACAGAGGGCTGCTGAGCCTCCTGTCATCATGAACACATCTGTCCATCAGACAGAGGGCTGCTGAGCCTCCTGTCATCATGAACACATCTGTCCATCAGACAGAGGGCTGCTGAGCCTCCTGTCATCATGAACACATCTGTCCATCAGACAGAGGGCTGCTGAGCCTCCTGTCATCATGAACACATCTGTCCATCAGACAGAGGGCTGCTGAGCCTCCTGTCATCATGAACACATCTGTCCATCAGACAGAGGGCTGCTGAGCCTCCTGTCATCATGAACACATCTGTCCATCAGACAGAGGGCTGCTGAGCCTCCTGTCATCATGAACACATCTGTCCATCAGACAGAGGGCTGCTGAGCCTCCTGTCATCATGAACACATCTGTCCATCAGACAGAGGGCTGCTGAGCCTCCTGTCATCATGAACACATCTGTCCATCAGACAGAGGGCTGCTGAGCCTCCTGTCATCATGAACACATCTGTCCATCAGACAGAGGGCTGCTGAGCCTCCTGTCATCATGAACACATCTGTCCATCAGACAGAGGGCTGCTGTGCCTCCTGTCATCATTAATGGACGTCTCTTTAAAATGACCGCTCAGAGGAGAGGAGTTCTCATTTCTCTAACCGCCTGCTGCTTCCCCTCCTCTCTCCTCGGTTCCCCTCCTCGACTCCTCCGCTCGCATCTCCTGTGGGCGGGACTAAGACACGAGGATAGGAGTCGAGAAGGGGAATCTCAGAAACGAGACACGGCCGCTGTGTGTCCCCGTCAGGAAACAAGCTGTGTGTGTCCGTCGGGAAACAAGCTGTGTGTGTCCGTCGGGAAACACGCTGTGTGTGTCCGTCGGGAAACACGCTGTGTGTGTCCGTCGGGAAACACGCTGTGTGTGTCCGTCAGGAAACAAGCTGTGTGTGTCCGTCGGGAAACAAGCTGTGTGTGTCCGTCGGGAAACAAGCTGTGTGTGTCCGTCGGGAAACAAGCTGTGTGTGTCCGTCGCGAAACACGCTGTGTGTGTCCGTCGGGAAACACGCTGTGTGTGTCCGTCAGGAAACAAGCTGTTAGCAAGTAGTTCCTGCAAACATCCACTGATAAACTGCGATGGTAACCTCATGATAACCTCATATGTTTGTAACTCAGGATCTTACCTGTGGTTACTCTAGAAAAAGGTAAATGTGTGCATTTGATTATAAAGTTGTGTATATTTACAGACTGCTGCAAAAACTAAGAAGCTTATAAACATCAGGTTTAAAACTAAAAGAGCTTTACAAAAAAGTAACACAATTAAAGATGGAGTTTTATTTGAGTTATTAATGTTAATGTTTTGTCAGAGAAGCTGATTTGAAACCGTTGGTACACACAGTTACGGCACTTCCTGTTTCTGCCGGAGAGAGGGGAGTCTGTCCCAAAGCTTGCTGCTGTGTTTACTCCCTCCATCTGAGAGGAGGAGCCTCGCTGAGCTGAGAGTGAGACTCCACGGAGTTCACTCCGGCACGGAGCAGGGGCGGTTCTAGGGGGGGGGGGGGGCCAGGGGGGCCAGTGCCCCCCTAACACTGACTTTGGACCCCCCTGTGGCCCCCCTGAAAAAGAAAAAAAAAGTTTATGATTAAACGTTTTCTTGGCTGACGGAATAGGCGGAACTAACGATATTTGTCATTCTAGTCGGACCCATTAGAGCAGGGGTCTCCAGCACGTCGATCACGAGCTACCGGTATCTCGCAAGCCCTCAATAGCCCCCACTAAAATATGCATAAATAGAAAGAAAGAATGCTAACTAGGTAACATAAGATAAGAATAAAAATTTAAATGATTTGTTATTGGTTGTGATCATAAAGATGTTTGGATTATTGAAAAAGTATACAGCTCCGTTTCGTGAGTGTTGAGAGCTGTATCCATCAATTCATTTTGTGCTCAAAGTGCACCAGATGATGCATTTCACTTCAACATTTAAAAAAACATCTTCCCGGGGACCCCCTAGAGGATGTGAGGTCCCCCTGGAGGAGGTGAGGACCCCCCTAGAGGAGGTGAGGTCCACCCCAAATAAAGCAGGTTAAAATGATTAAATTGCATACATGTTTTTTAGTAAACACTGAAAAAGGGTCCCACAGACCAAACAGCACAAAGGTTAAAGGTCAGCATATAATAATGTGTACTGAAACAAATACCAATAACTGTATGCATTGTTTCTTATGCGCAATTACTTCATACTGTCTTTGTCTTTTTTGTCCTGCATTTATTGTGCCCCCCTCAGAAAATAACTGGCCCCAGCCTTGCCCCCCCAGTCAAATTGGTCTAGAACCGCCACTGTCACGGAGGGGGAGTGTGTAAGGGTAGGGTGTAGGGCGTGGTTTGGGATTGGGCCAGAGTGTGGTGTAAACAGACTTTAAAGGGTTCCATAGTGTGATCAGGACTTGTGAAGTCCTTCCTCATAAGGTCACTTTAGAGGCTGATCTTTGTGTTTCACTTGCTGAGCTTTTTATTACGCTCTCTTTCCTTCCTCCACGCTGTGTTTAAAAATAAAGGAAGAACTACTGACCTCATCTAAAAATAATGTTCTTTTTAATTTAAAATAATTGTCTTTTCTTTAAAAAATTATTTTAAACATTTTATTTTAAACATTATTTTATTTTCATTTAAAAATAATTGTATTTTCTTTTAAACATTATTTCATTTTATCAAAAAGCTCTGTCTGTGACGCCTCCTCCTCTGCGCATGCGCACTGCACCTCCACTAAAGCAGGCCGAGAGACGCAGACACCAGAGGAGAACCGGGAGACACCGGGACAAACCGGGATACACCGGGACAAACCGGGACAAACCAGTACACACCGGGACAGACACGGAGACACACAGACCGCCCGGAGAGACCAGGGACAGCGGCGGAGGAGCGGCGGGTCCGCAGCCCGGAGCCTGAACGCGACACACGGTAAGACAAAGCACCGGGGGGTCTGTGTTCTCTGAGGGGAGACACCGTGTCCTGCAGCTGGAGACAGACAGACAGACAGGGCACAGACAGTGAGAGAGAGACACACAGAGAGACAGACAGACAGCTGTGGCCTGGGTGATGGAAAGACTGACAACACTGTGTGTCCCTGAACGCATCATCCGGGGCCAAAATCCATCACAACATCTGGAGAGGACAGACAGAGGACATATACAGACATATAGAGACATATAGAGGACATATACAGACATATAGAGATATATATAGGACATATATAGACATATAGAGAGATATAGAGGACATATAGAAGACATATAGAGGACATATAGAGACATTAAGAGATATATAGAGACATTAAGAGATATATAGAGGGCATTTAGAGACATATAGAAATATTTAGGGATATTTAGAGACGTATAGAGACAGTAAGAGGACACATAGACACATAGAGTGACATATAGAGGCATTAAGAGGACAGACAGAGGACAAATAGAGACACATATAGACATTTACAGACATTAAGAGGACATATAGAGATATTGAGAGGACATATAGACACATATAGAGGACATATAGAGATAGATAGAGGACATATAGAGATATATAGAGACATATAGAGGACATATAGAGACATTAAGAGAGATATATAGAGGACATATAGAGACATTAAGAGATATATAGAGACATATAGAGACATATAGAGGACATATAGAGGTCATATAGAGATATATAGAGACATATAGAGACATATAGAGGACATATAGAGATATATATAAAGGACATATAGAGGACATATAGAGACATTAAGAGATATATAGAGACATATAGAGACATTTACAGATATATAGAGGACATATAGATATATATATAGACATATAGAGGACATATAGAGATATATAGAGACATATAGAGGGCATATAGAGACATTAAGAGATATAGAGAGACATTTAGAGATATATAGAGACATATAGAGGACATATAGAAATATATAGAGACATATAGAGATATATAGAGACATTAAGAGATATATAGAGGACATATAGAGATATATATATAGACATATAGAGGACATATAGAGATATATAGAGACATATAGAGGACATATAGAGACATATAGAGATATATAGAGACATATAGAGGACATATATATATAGAGACATATAGAGATATATAGAGACATATATAGAGTATATAGAGGACATATAGAGACATTAAGAGACATATAGAGACATTTAGAGATATATAGAGACATATAGAGGACATTTAGAGACATATAGAGGACATATAGAGACATTAAGAGATATATAGAGACATATAGAGATATATATAGAGACATATAGAGGACATTTAGAGACATATAGAGGACATATAGAGAGATATAGAGGACATTTAGAGAATATATAGAGATATATAGAGACATATAGAGAGATATAGAGGACATTTAGAGACATATAGAAATATTTAGGGATATTTAGAGACGTATAGAGACAGTAAGAGGACACATAGACACATAGAGTGACATATAGAGGCATTAAGAGGACAGACAGAGGACAAATAGAGACACATATAGACATTTACAGACATTAAGAGGACATATAGAGATATTGAGAGGACATATAGACACATATAGAGGACATATAGAGATAGATAGAGGACATATAGAGATATATAGAGGACATATAGAGATAGATAGAGGACATATAGAGATATATAGAGACATATAGAGGACATATAGAGACATTAAGAGAGATATATAGAGGACATATAGAGACATTAAGAGATATATAGAGACATATAGAGGACATATAGAGGTCATATAGAGATATATAGAGACATATAGAGACATATAGAGGACATATAGAGACATATAGAGGACATATAGAGACATACAGAGACATATAGAGGACATATAGAGACATTAATAGATATATAGAGGACATATAGAGATATATAGAGGACATATAGAGACATACAGAGACATATAGAGGACATATAGAGATATATAGAGACATATAGAGACATTAAGAGATATATAGAGGACATATAGAGATATATAGAAACATATAGATATATATAGAGACATATAGAGGACATATAGAGACATATTGAGACATATAGAAGACATATAGAGACACATAGAGGACATATAGAGACATATAGAGGGCATATAGAGATATATAGAGACATATAGAGACATTAAGAGATATATAGAGGACATATAGAGATATATAGAAACATATAGATATATATAGAGACATATAGAGGACATATAGAGACATATTGAGACATATAGAAGACATATAGAGACACATAGAGGACATATAGAGACATATAGAGGGCATATAGAGATATATAGAGACATATAGAGACAAGACATTAAGAGATATATAGAGACATATAGAGGACATATAGAGACATATAGAGACATTAAGAGATATATAGAAACATATAGATATATATAGAGGACATATAGAGGACATATAGAGATATATAGAGACATTAAGAGATATATAGAGGACATATAGATATATATAGAGACATATAGAGGACATATAGAGACATATAGAGACTAAGAGATATATAGAGACATTAAGAGATATATAGAAACATATAGATATATATAGAGACATATAGAGGACATATAGAGGACATATAGACATATATAGAGACATATAGAGGACATATAGAGACATATAGAGACTAAGAGATATATAGAGACATTAAGAGATATATAGAAACATATAGATATATATAGAGACATATAGAGGACATATAGAGGACATATAGAGATATATAGAGACATTAAGAGATATATAGAAACATATAGATATATATAGAGACATATAGAGGACATATAGAGACATATAGAGACATTAAGAGATATATAGAGACATTAAGAGATATAGAGGTATATAGAGACATTAAGAGATATAGAGAGATATAGAGAGATATAGAGACATTAAGAGACATTAAGAGAGATATAGAGAGATATAGAGACATTAAGAGACATTAAGAGAGATATAGAGAGATATAGAGACATTAAGAGATATAGAGAGATATAGAGACATATAGAGACATTAAGAGGACATATCTAGACATATACAGGTGATTACAGGAGCTGGTTGGTGTCCTCTCTGAAACAGAGTCTCTGTCTCAGTATGTAACAGTGAGAGGACATATAGAGACATATAGAGGACATATCTAGACATATACAGGTGATTACAGGAGCTGGTTGGTGTCCTCTCTGAAACAGAGTCTCTGTCTCAGTATGTAACAGTGAGAGGACATATAGAGACATATAGAGGACATATCTAGACATATATAGGTGATTACAGGAGCTGGTTGGTGTCCTCTCTGAAACAGAGTCTCTGTCTCAGTATGTAACAGTGAGAGGACAGCATGATGTCCTGGCCGTGGATCCGCGTCCCCCTGGTCCTGGTCCTGGTGCTGGTGCTGTCCGTCCCCCAGGTGTCCTCAGGACGCGGGGACAGGACCCTCGTCTCAGAAGAGTTTGTTGGAGCGGTAGTGAACGCCTCGGTGCTGGACGGACGAGGACATGCTGTCCAGACGATGAGCAGCGAGGACGGGACGTATGGACAGAACTCTCCCAAAGTGGACACCAGGGGGGTGGTGCTGTCCCCGTCCCCCGTACACGGAGGTAACAATAATAACAACAACAATAACAACAAAAACAACAACAACAATAATAACACCAGGGGGGTGGTGCTGTCCCCCGTACACAGAGGTAGACAAAAGAATAACAACAACAACAATATTAACAACAATAATAACAATGACAACAACAATAATAATAATGCTAATGTGCTAGCTCAATAGCTCACGTTTATTTACATTATTACATTATTATACCTTTTTAATAATTGTTTTAATCATTATACTTGCTTTTTTATATAAATATATATTTATATATATATATATATATATTATATATATATATATATTTATATATATTTATATATATATATATATATAAATATATATATATAATATATATTTATAAATAATATTTTATATATATAATTTATATATAATATATATTTATATATATATTTATATATATATATATATATTTATATATAAATTATATATATATAAATATATATAATATATATATATATTATATATATAAATATATATATATATAAATATATATCTATATATATAAATATATATATATATTTATATATATATATTTATATATATATAAATATATATATATATATATATATATAAATATATATATATTTATATATATATATTTATATATATATAATTTATATATAAATATATATATATATACAGTATTATATGCAGTAATATGAAATAGTTGATATGATAAAGTGTGTGTGTGTGTGTGTGTGTGTGTGTGTGTCCTCAGTGGTGGACCGGCAGGGCTGCGACCCGGCGACCCGCTTCCTGCCGCCCCCCCGCAGCGTCCACTGGGTGGCGCTGCTGCAGAGAGGGAACTGCACCTTCAGGGAGAAGATCCTGAAGGCAGCTGCATACAACGCTACAGCTGTACTCATCTACAACAACTCTACTGACGACACCGTGAAGATGGGCCACGAAGGTACACACACTGTGTGTGTGTGTGTGTGTGTGTGTGTGTGTGTGTGAAATATAATTATATAAAACAGGAAAGTCTTCTTTATTGAAATAAGAACAACATGTTTTTGTCTTCATCCATAGTTGGGCCTGATGCACCATGGGAACTGTAGTTTGCAAAGGCATGGGGCTGGAGAATGGGGTCAGACGACGTAGATCAGGGGTGTTTCTCAATGTGGAGGACGCTTGCTTGGTAGCACATGTCTTCCGAATCACTTGCTTCAGAAGCGAGGCAAGAATACTTCCTGGCATTCGGAAAACGAAGAGTGGAACAGGCGAGCAGGTGTGCAGGTGTGCGTCATATGAGAGGCCCCGCCTTACAGTTTCGCAAAGCATTGTGGGGATTTAAGACCGCAGAGTCTACACATGTGCAGCCTCGAAATTTCTCGCTACGAAGTATGCCGGGCTCGGTAGAATTCCAAGTATGCTGGACATTGGAACCGTCCTTCGGCGGCACTCCATGACGTAGCATGCTTGAAATAGTGGCTCTGGAGCATCCTTCCTCGACATTGAGAAACACCCCAGGTCTGGGCTCCTATTGGTCAGATGATGTGGATCAGGTCTGGGCTCTTATTGGTCAGATGACGTAGATCAGGTCTGGGTTCCTATTGGTCAGATGATGTGGATCAGGTCTGGGTTCCTATTGGTCAGATGATGTGGATCAGGTCTGGGTTCCTATTGGTCAGATGATGTGGATCAGGTCTGGGCTCCTATTGGTCAGATGATGTGGATCAGGTCTGGGTTCCTATTGGTCAGATGATGTGGATCAGGTCTGGGCTCCTATTGGTCAGATGATGTGGATCAGGTCTGGGTTCCTATTGGTCAGATGATGTGGATTAAGTCTGGGCTCCTATTGGTCAGATGATGTGGATCAGGTCTGGGCTCCTATTGGTTAGATGATGTGGATCAGGTCTCTGTCATCAGTTCCATCGATCCTCCTGTTAGCTACACTCAGACATTAAACTGCTAGTTAGCCGTTAGCTGTTAGCCTGTTAGCTATTAGCTGTTAGCTGCTGTTGGAGCAAGGATCCATTGAGTTGCATCATGATGCGTTGGTCCTGGTTCTGGTCCTGATCCTGGTTCTGGTTCTTTATTTATTTTCAGGTACCGGGGACACGGTGGCAGTGATGATCACAGAGGGCTACGGGAAGGAGCTCCAGGCCCACCTAGAGAGGAACCTCACGGTTCTGGTCTCGGTGTTCGTGGGTCAGCGCGGTCCGACTAAGAACATCAACAGAGGCTCTCTGGTGTTCGTCTCCATCTCCTTCATCGTGCTGATGATCATATCCTCTGCCTGGCTCATCTTCTACTTCATCCAGAAGATACGCTACACCAGCGCACGGGACCGCAGCCAGGTGAGGCTGGAGCTAACACATAGCTAAAACATATCTAACACACAGAGCTTACACACAGCTAACACAGAGCTAACACACAGCTAACACACAGCTAACAGAGCTAACACACAGCTAACAGAGCTAACACATAGCTAAAACATAGCTAACACACAGAGCTTACACACAGCTAACAGAGCTAACACACAACTAACAGAGCTAACACATAGCTAACACATAGCTAACAGAGCTAACACAGAGCTAACAGAGCTAACACACAGAGCTTACACACAGCTAACACAGAGCTAACACACAGCTAACACACAGCTAACAGAGCTAACACACAACTAACAGAGCTAACACATAGCTAACACATAGCTAACAGAGCTAACACAGAGCTAACAGAGCTAACACACAGAGCTTACACACAGCTAACACAGAGCTAACACATAGCTAACAGAGCTAACACATAGCTAAAACATAGCTAACACACAGAGCTTACACACAGCTAACAGAGCTAACAAATAGCTAAAACATAGCTAACACACAGAGCTTACACACAGCTAACACAGAGCTAACAGAGCTAACACACAGCTAACAGAGCTAACACAGAGCTAGCACAGAGCTAACACAGAGCTAACACAGGGCTAACACATAGCTAACACACAGCTAACATAGCTAACACACAGCTAACAGAGCTAACACATAGCTAAAACATAGCTAACACACAGAGCTTACTAACACATAGCTAAAACATAGCTAACACACAGAGCTAACACACAGCTAACAGAGCTAACACGGAGCTAGCACAGAGCTAACACAGAGCTAGCACACAGCTAACAGAGCTAACAGCCAGCTAACATAGCTAACACGGAGCTAACACATAGCTAAAACATAGCTAACACACAGAGCTTACACACAGCTAACACAGAGCTAACATGCTAACAAACTTAACACAGAGCTAACAGAGAGATAACATGCTAACAGGCTAACACAGAGCTAACACAGAGCTAACAGGCTAACACAGAGCTAACAGGCTAAACACAGAGCTAACATGTTATTAGGCTCAGATGAGGGCTCAGTATGATGTTTACAGTCCTATATATATATACCCTGCAGTGATAGTACTCTGTGTATATATACCCTGCAGTGATAGTACTCTGTGTATATATACCCTGCAGTAATAGTACTCTGTGTATATATACCCTGCAGTAATCGTACTCTGTGTATATATACCCTGCAGTGATAGTACTCTGTGTATATATACCCTGCAGTGATAATACTCTGTGTATATATACCCTGCAGTAATAGTACTCTGTGTATATATACCCTGCAGTAGTACTCTGTGTATATATACCCTGCAGTAATAGTACTCTGTGTATATATACCCTGCAGTAATAGTACTCTGTGTATATATACCCTGCAGTAATAGTACTCTGTGTATATATACCCTGCAGTAATAGTACTCTGTGTATATATACCCAGCAGTAATAGTACTCTGTGTATATATACCCTGCAGTAATAGTACTCTGTGTATATATACCCTGCAGTGATAGTACTCTGTGTATATATACCCTGCAGTAATAGTACTCTGTGTATATATACCCTGCAGTGATAGTACTCTGTGTATATACCCTGCAGAAATAGTACTCTGTGTATATACACCCTGCAGTAATAGTACTCACTCTGTGTATATATACCCTGCAGTGATAGTACTCTGTATATATATATACCCTGCAGTAATAATACTCTGTCTGTGTATATATACCCTGCAGTAATAGTACTCTGTATATATATATACCCTGCAGTAATAGTACTCTGTGTATATATACCCTGCAGTGATAGTACTCTGTGTATATATACCCTGCAGTGATAGTACTCTGTGTATATATACCCTGCAGTGATAGTACTCTGTGTATATATACCCTGCAGTAATAGTACTCTGTGTATATATACCCTGCAGTAATAGTACTCTGTGTATATATACCCTGCAGTAATAGTACTCTGTGTATATATACCCTGCAGTAATAGTACTCTGTGTATATATACCCTGCAGTAATAGTACTCTGTGTATATATACCCTGCAGTGATAGTACTCTGTGTATATATACCCTGCAGTAATAGTACTCTGTCTGTGTATATATACCCTGCAGTAATAGTACTCTGTGTATATATACCCTGCAGAAATAGTACTCTGTGTATATATACCCTGCAGTAATAGTACTCTGTGTATATATACCCTGCAGTAATAGTACTCTGTGTATATATACCCCTGCAGTAATAGTACTCTGTGTATATATACCCTGCAGTAATAGTACTCTGTGTATATATACCCTGCAGTAATCGTACTCTGTGTATATATACCCTGCAGTGATAGTACTCTGTGTATATATACCCTGCAGTGATAATACTCTGTGTATATATACCCTGCAGTAATAGTACTCTGTGTATATATACCCTGCAGTAATAGTACTCTGTGTATATATACCCTGCAGTAATAGTACTCTGTGTATATATACCCTGCAGTAATAGTACTCTGTGTATATATACCCTGCAGTAATAGTACTCTGTGTATATATACCCTGCAGTAATAGTACTCTGTGTATATATACCCTGCAGTAATAGTACTCTGTGTATATATACCCTGCAGTAATAGTACTCTGTGTATATATACCCTGCAGTAATAGTACTCTGTGTATATATACCCTGCAGTGATAGTACTCTGTGTATATATACCCTGCAGTAATAGTACTCTGTGTATATATACCCTGCAGTGATAGTACTCTGTGTATATACCCTGCAGAAATAGTACTCTGTGTATATATACCCTGCAGTAATAGTACTCTGTCTGTGTATATATACCCTGCAGTAATAGTACTCTGTGTATATATACCCTGCAGAAATAGTACTCTGTGTATATATACCCTGCAGTAATAGTACTCTGTGTATATATACCCTGCAGTAATAGTACTCTGTGTATATATACCCTGCAGTAATAGTACTCTGTGTATATATACCCTGCAGTAATAGTACTCTGTGTATATATACCCTGCAGTAATCGTACTCTGTGTATATATACCCTGCAGTGATAGTACTCTGTGTATATATACCCTGCAGTGATAATACTCTGTGTATATATACCCTGCAGTAATAGTACTCTGTGTATATATACCCTGCAGTAATAGTACTCTGTGTATATATACCCTGCAGTGATAGTACTCTGTGTATATATACCCTGCAGTGATAGTACTCTGTGTATATATACCCTGCAGTAATAGTACTCTGTGTATATATACCCTGCAGTGATAGTACTCTGTGTATATATACCCTGCAGTAATAGTACTCTGTCTGTGTATATATACCCTGCAGTAATAATACTCACTCTGTGTATATATACCCTGCAGTAATAGTACTCTGTGTATATATACCCTGCAGTAATAGTACTCTGTGTATATATACCCTGCAGTGATAGTACTCTGTGTATATATACCCTGCAGTAATAATACTCTGTGTATATATACCCTGCAGTAATAATACTCACTCTGTGTATATATACCCTGCAGTAATAATACTCTGTGTATATATACCCTGCAGTAATAATACTCTGTGTATATATACCCTGCAGTAATAGTACTCTGTGTATATATACCCTGCAGTAATAGTACTCTGTGTATATATACCCTGCAGTAATAGTACTCTGTGTATATATACCCTGCAGTGATAGTACTCTGTGTATATATACCCTGCAGTAATAGTACTCTGTGTATATATACCCTGCAGTAATAGTACTCTGTGTATATATACCCTGCAGTAATAGTACTCTGTGTATATATACCCTGCAGTGATAGTACTCTGTGTATATATACCCTGCAGTAATAGTACTCTGTGTATATATAACGTCAGTCCTCTGTATCGCAGCGTCGTCTTGGAGACGCAGCGAAGAAAGCGATCGGGAAGCTGAGCACGAGGACGGTGAGGAGAGGAGACAAGGTGAGGAGCTGAGGAGAGGAAGTGATCACACACACTGTACTGTCACTGCAACCTGAGGGTGTGTGTGTGTGTGTGTGTGGTGTGTGTGTGTGTGTGTGTGTGTGTGTGTGTGTGTGTGTGTGCTGCAGGAGACTGATCCAGACTTTAACCACTGTGCGGTGTGTATTGAAGCGTACCAGCTGAACGACGTGGTCCGCATCCTGCCCTGCAAGTGAGTCACACTGTGTTCAATATAGCTATACTACAGTATAAAGTACACACAGTATATATAAAGTACACACAGTATATATAAAGTACACACAGTATATATAAAGTACACACAGTATATATAAAGTACATACAGTGTATACTCAGGTATACTACAGTATATATAAAGTACATACAGTATATATAAAGTACATACAGTATATACTCAGGTATACTACAGTATATATAAAGTACATACAGTATATATAAAGTACATACAGTATATACTCAGGTATACTACAGTATATATAAAGTACATACAGTATATACTCAGGTATACATACAGTATATATAAAGTACATACAGTATATACTCAGGTATACTACAGTATATAAAGTACACACAGTATATACTCAGGTATACATACAGTATATGAAGTGTATAGATATGTGATCACATGACGCTGCAGACGTGAAGTTTACCTGATCCTAGAAACTCTCTTGATGGCGTCTCACTGACCAATCAGAGCAGAGAGATTCTCCCACAAAAACTAAAAACACAAAAATAGAAATGTGCAGCTCCTCATCTGTAACCATGGGAACAGAACATAGACGTCTGCTGTATGGATATAAATGTGTGTGTGTGTGTGTGTGTGTGTGTGTGTGTGTGTGTGTGTGTTGTGTGTGTGCGCAGACATGTCTTCCACAAGGTGTGTGTGGACCCCTGGCTGAACGAGCACTGCACCTGTCCCATGTGTAAGCTGAACATCCTGAAGGCTCTGGGCATCGCGGTGAGTCATGTGACCTGTTGGTGTTTCAGGGGGAGTCATGTGACCTGTTGGTGTTTCAGGGGGAAGTCATGTGACCTGTTGGTGTTTCAGGGGGAAGTCATGTAACCTGTTGGTGTTTCAGGGGGAGTCATGTGACCTGTTGGTGTTTCAGGGGGAAGTCATGTGACCTGTTGGTGTTTCAGGGGGAAGTCATGTGACCTGTTGGTGTTTCAGGGGGAAGTCATGTAACCTGTTGGTGTTTCAGGGGGAAGTCATGTGACCTGTTGGTGTTTCAGGGGGAAGTCATGTGACCTGTTGGTGTTTCAGGGGGAAGTCATGTGACCTGTTGGTGTTTCAGGGGGAAGTCATGTGACCTGTTGGTGTTTCAGGGGGAAGTCATGTGACCTGTTGGTGTTTCAGGTGCATCCACTTTACTTAAAAGTGGATGCACCTACACTACTGCATTAATTTGTGTTTGTTTCAAAACTTTGGAAAAAAGTGGGTCCTGAGGCCACTGCTCTAACCCTCTCTCCCCCATGTATACTCTCTCTAACCCTCTCTCCCCCATGTATACTCTCTCTAACCCTCTCTCCCCCATGTATACTCTCTCTAACCCTCTCTCCCCCATGTATACTCTCTCTAACCCTCTCTCCCCCGTGTATACTCTCTCTAACCCTCTCTCCCCCGTGTATACTCTCTCTAACCCTCTCTCCCCCATGTATACTCTCTCTAACCCTCTCTCCCCCATGTATACTCTCTCTAACCCTCTCTCCCCCATGTTTACTCTCTCTAACCCTCTCTCCCCATGTTTACTCTCTCTAACCCTCTCTCCCCCATGTATACTCTCTCTAACCCTCTCTCCCCCATGTATACTCTCTCTAACCCTCTCTCCCCCATGTATACTCTCTCTAACCCTCTCTCCCCCATGTTTACTCTCTCCAACCCTCTCTCCCCCATGTATACTCTCTCTAACCCTCTCTCCCCCGTGTATACTCTCTCTAACCCTCTCTCCCCGTGTATACTCTCTCTAACCCTCTCTCCCCCGTGTATACTCTCTCTAACCCTCTCTCCCCCATGTATACTCTCTCTAACCCTCTCTCCCCCATGTATACTCTCTCTAACCCTCTCTCCCCCATGTATACTCTCTCTAACCCTCTCTCCCCCATGTATACTCTCTCTAACCCTCTCTCCCCCATGTATACTCTCTCTAACCCTCTCTCCCCATGTATACTCTCTCGTACCCTCTCTCCCCATGTATACTCTCTCTAACCCTCTCTCCCCCATGTATACTCACTCTAACCCTCTCTCCCCCGTGTATACTCTCTCTAACCCTCTTTCCCCCATGTTTACTCTCTCTAACCCTCTCTCCCCCATGTATACTCTCTCTAACCCTCTCTCCCCCATGTATACTCTCTCTAACCCTCTCTCCCCATGTTTACTCTCTCTAACCCTCTCTCCCCCGTGTATACTCTCTCTAACCCTCTCTCCCCCGTGTATACTCTCTCTAACCCTCTCTCCCCCGTGTATACTCTCTCTAACCTCTCTCCCCCGTGTATACTCTCTCTAACCCTCTCTCCCCCATGTATACTCTCTCTAACCCTCTCTCCCCCATGTATACTCTCTCTAACCCTCTCTCCCCCATGTATACTCTCTCTAACCCTCTCTCCCCCATGTATACTCTCTCTAACCCTCTCTCCCCCATGTTTACTCTCTCTAACCCTCTCTCCCCCATGTATACTCTCTCTAACCCTCTCTCCCCCATGTATACTCTCTCTAACCCTCTCTCCCCCATGTATACTCTCTCTAACCCTCTCTCCCCCATGTATACTCTCTCTAACCCTCTCTCCCCCATGTATACTCTCTCTAATGGCGCATTTCCACCATGGCGCGGAGCGCGGTTTAAGCGTGCCGTGTCGTGCCGGGCCCGTTTTTGGTTGCGTTTCCACTAGGCCTAGTTCCGGCCCGGGGCTACTTTTTCATCTTTTTTCTGGCCCCATAAAATCGAGGTTCTTTCCGAGCCAACAAGCGGGCTGAGTCGGGCTGAGTATGCTAAACTAGAGAGAGAATCGCTGGCAACTACAACAAGATGAACACATCTGACCGTGATTAAATTGTAATACACGTTTCTAAATGATGCCGAAGTAACAACATACTGATACCGGTTAGTAAACACCATGAATTAATGCTTTGACAAGTCTGCAGACAGACGGCAGGAGAAACACCTTTTAAAATGCGTGTTGTCTGAATGGAGATCGACTAAGCTAACGCAGTATATGCTCCGTCCACACTCACAACAACGGCCTGCAGACAGAGATAAAGCAGCGCCTGTGTTCTCCATGACACAGACAGGCTGTGGTTTGGACTTGTTTCACTTGTGTCTAGTTTCTGAACTGATATGAGGAGCTGTGAGCTCTGAGGGCTAACAGCTAACGGCTGATGTTGGTTTTCTGAAGATGACGTCACGGCTCCGCCTACACTGCGTTACCATAGATACTGCCCCAGTTCCTAAACTGTAATGGAAGCACAGCGTTAAAGTGAGCCGGGCCTAACAAGGCCTAACAAGGCCTAACAAAACCGTACTAAGTCGAGTGAGGCCTGCGGTGGAAATGAGCCATAACCCTCTCTCCCCCATGTATACTCTCTCTAACCCTCTCTCCCCCATCTATACTCTCTCTAACCCTCTCTCCCCCATGTATACTATCTCTAACCCTCTCTCCCCCATGTATACTCTCTCTAACCCTCTCTCCCCCATGTATACTCTCTCTAACCCTCTCTCCCCCATCTATACTCTCTCTAACCCTCTCTCCCCCATGTATACTCTCTCTAACCCTCTCTCCCCCATGTATACTCTCTCTAACCCTCTCTCCCCCATGTATACTCTCTCTAACCCTCTCTCCCCCATTTATACTCTCTCTAACCCTCTCTCCCCCATGTATACTCTCTCTAACCCTCTCTCCCCCATCTATACTCTCTCTAACCCTCTCTCCCCCATGTATACTCTCTCTAACCTCTCTCCCCCATGTATACTCTCTCTAACCCTCTCTCCCCCATGTATACTCTCTCTAACCCTCTCTCCCCCATCTATACTCTCTCTAACCCTCTCTCCCCCATGTATACTCTCTCTAACCCTCTCTCCCCCATGTATACTCTCTCTAACCCTCTCTCCCCCATGTATACTCTCTCTAACCCTCTCTCCCCATCTATACTCTCTCTAACCCTCTCTCCCCATGTATACTCTCTCTAACCCTCTCTCCCCCATCTATACTCTCTCTAACCCTCTCCCCCATTTATACTCTCTCTAACCCTCTCTCCCCCATGTATACTCTCTCTAACCCTCTCTCCCCCATGTATACTCTCTCTAACCCTCTCTCCCCCGTGTATACTCTCTCTAACCTCCCCCCTCCATGTATACTCTCTCTAACCCTCTCTCCCCCATGTATACTCTCTCTAACCTCCCCCCTCCATGTATACTCTCTCTAACCCTCTCTCCCCCATGTATACTCTCTCTAACCTCCCCTATCCCCCCATGTATACTCTCTCTAACCTCCCCTATCCCCCTCCATGTATACTCTCTCTAACCTCCCCCCTCCATGTATACACTCTCTCTAACCTCCCCCCTCCATGTATACACTCTCTCTAACCTCCCTCCCCCCCATGTATACTCTCTCTAACCTCCCTATCCCCCTCCATGTATACTCTCTAACCTCCCCCCTCCATGTATACACTCTCTCTAACCTCCCCCCTCCATGTATACACTTTCTCTAACCTCCCTCCCCCCCATGTATACTCTCTCTAACCTCCCCTATCCCCCTCCATGTATACTCTCTC
The DNA here is from genome assembly GCA_031216635.1 of Dissostichus eleginoides. Lineage (NCBI taxonomy): Eukaryota > Metazoa > Chordata > Actinopteri > Perciformes > Nototheniidae > Dissostichus > Dissostichus eleginoides. The sequence continues at coordinate 684,321 of CM062271.1, read as the reverse complement.
TAACCTCCCCCCATGTATACTCTCTCCCCCACAGACGGCCGTCCCCTGTGTGGACGGGCTGGAGCTGGATGTGGACCGGCTCCCTGTGGCCTCCAGCAGCCGCGCCCCCCCCCAAGGAGACCCCCCCCCCATCAGCCTGGAGCCCCTCAGCCCCCCCCCCTCAGCCCGGAGGCCCTCTGACATCACCATCGCTGTCACCAGTACGTTCTCTTGTATTACACGATCAATACTTCATTCTGATTGGTCAATTCCGTCATTTCAGGTTATTCAGTCAGGGAGGCGTCGTTATGAGCAGGACCACAGACAGGGTGTTCCTTCATCCCTTACTTTAAGGTCTCCTATCATGCAGAATGCTCTTTCTGATGTTTTCTCTACATCACCATGTGTCCCCGGTGTGTCAGGAGACTCACAAAGTGATGTCTTCTCTACATCACCGTGTGTCCCCGGTGTGTCAGGAGACTCACAAAGTGATGTCTTCTCTACATCACCATGTGTCCCCAGTGTGTCAGGAGACTCACAAAGTGATGTCTTCTCTACATCACCGTGTGTCCCCGGTGTGTCAGGAGACTCTCAAAGTGATGTCTTCTCTACATCACCGTGTGTCCCCGGTGTGTCAGGAGACTCACAAAGTGATGTCTTCTCTACATCACCGTGTGTCCCCGGTGTCCCCCCGTTGTGTCAGGAGACTCTCAAAGTGTCAGGAAATAAACCCCTCTCTTTTCCTCCGTACCCACATCTCTAAAAACGGGGGAACAACGGAGCTGATCCAGATTTGCTGCGTCATGACGACATTACTAAAATGTGGGTGGGCTTTACACCCACGGGCCAATCAGAAAGGTTGCTGTCAGAAACAATGAGACGTGTTCTGGAAGTAATATGGTCTGTGTTTACATTACATTGCATTTAGCTGAGGCTTTTATCCAAAGCGACTTACAATAAGTGCATTCGACCAGGAAGATACAAACTAGAAGAAACAGAATCATATAAGAACATCAGGTTTCATAGAGCCAAAACATTTCAAGTGCTACTCACTGGCTTTAGATAAGCCAGTCCTTGTTAGTATATAAGTGCTTTGTTAGTCATTCTATCGCTCGAAGTGGAGTCGAAAGAGATGAGTTTTCAGTCTGCGCCGGAAGATGTGTAAGCTTTCTGCTGTCCTGATGTCAATGGGGAGCTCATTCCACCATTTTGGAGCCAGGATAGCAAACCACGTTTTTGCTGATGGGAACTTGGGTCCCCCTCGCAGTGCGGGTGCAGCGAGCCGTTTGGCGATGCAGAGCGGAGTGCACGTGCTGGGGTGTACAGTTTAACCATGTCCTGGATGTAGGAAGGGCCAGATCCATTCACAGCATGGTACGCAAGTACCAGTGTCTTGAAGTGGATTCTAGCAGTTACTGGAAGCCAGTGAAGGGAGCGGAGGAGCGGAGTGGTGTGGGAGAATTTTGGAAGGTTGAAGACCAGACGAGCCGCTGCATTCTGGATGAGCTGCAGAGGTCGGATGGCACATGCAGGTAGACCAGCCAGGAGGGAGTTGCAGTAGTCTAGGCGTGAGATGACGAGAGCCTGGGCCAGAACCTGCGTCTCTTTCTGGGTCAGGAGGGGACGTATCCTCCTGATGTTGTACAGCGTGTATCTGCAGCAGCGGGTTGTAGCAGCGATGTTTGCAGTGAAGGACAGGTTGTTATCTAGGGTCACACCCAGATTCCTTGCAGTCTGAGTCGGGGAAACAACAGAGGGGCCGATGTTGATTGTTAGGTCAAGAGTGGGACAATCTTTTCCCGGAAGAAAGAGCAGTTCAGTGTCAAGGTTGAGCTTGAGGTGGTGAGCAGACATCCACTGAGAGATGTCAGCTAGACAAGCAGAGATGCGTGCGACGACCTGGGTCTCTGAGCGGGGAAAGGACAGAATTAATTGGGTGTCGTCAGCGTAGCAGTGAAAAACCATGCGGGCTAATGACAGATCCGAGCGAGTTTGTGTACAGAGAAGAGGAGGGGACCAAAAACAGAGCCCTGAGGGACCCCTGTAGTTAATTGACAAGGGTCGGACTCGGACCCTCTCCAAGTTACCCTGTAGGTGCGGTCTTTGAGGTATGAGGTGAGGAGGGAAAGTGCAGAGCCTGAAACTCCAAGTTCTTGGAGAGTGTGAAGGAGGATCTGATGGTTCACCGTGTCGAATGCAGCAGACAGGTCCAAAAGGATGATGACAGAGGAGAGGGAGGCTGCTTTAGCCGTGTGCAGTTCCTCAGAGACAGCGAGGAGGGCAGTTTCTGTGGAGTGACCTGCCTTGAAACCAGACTGGTGCGGATCCAGAAGGTTGTTCTGATGGAGATAACAGGAGAGTTGTTTAAAGACAGCGCGTTCAAGTGTTTTAGACAGGAACGGGAGGAGAGAGACAGGCCTGTAGTTTATAACATCAGACGGGTTGAGAGTGGGTTTCTTTAGGAGAGGGTTACTCTGCCTCCTTGAGACTGTTTGGAAAGTGACCAGAAGTTAGAGAAGTGTTGATGAAATGGGTGAGAAACGGTAGAATATCAGGAGCGATAGTCTGAAGGAGGTTTGAGGGGACAGGGTCCAGAGGACAGGTGGTAGGACGGGCAGAGGTAATGAGGGTAAGAACCTCACTTGGAGAGAGAGGGGAAAAGGAGGTCAGTGTGTGGGTGAACGGTGGGTCAGGTGACCCAGCGGTGAGTAAAGGAGGTCAGTGTGTGGGTGAACGGTGGGTCAGGTGACCCAGCGGTGAGTAAAGGAGGTCAGTGTGTGGGTGAACGGTGGGTCAGGTGACCCAGCGGTGAGTAAAGGAGGTCAGTGTGTGGGTGAACGGTGGGTCAGGTGACCCAGCGGTGAGTAAAGGAGGTCAGTGTGTGGGTGAACGGTGGGTCAGGTGACCCAGCGGTGAGTAAAGGAGGTCAGTGTGTGGGTGAACGGTGGGTCAGGTGACCCAGCGGTGAGTAAAGGAGGTCAGTGTGTGGGTGAACGGTGGGTCAGGTGACCCAGCGGTGAGTAAAGGAGGTCAGTGTGTGGGTGAACGGTGGGTCAGGTGACCCAGCGGTGAGTAAAGGAGGTCAGTGTGTGGGTGAACGGTGGGTCAGGTGACCCAGCGGTGAGTAAAGGAGGTCAGTGTGTGGGTGAACGGTGGGTCAGGTGACCCAGCGGTGAGTAAAGGTGAGTCAGAAAAAGAAGAGCGAATATCATCAACCTTTTTTTCAAAGTAGTTAACGAAGTCGCTTGGCAGAAGGGAGGAGGGGGAAGGGGCTCTGGGGGGTTCCAGGAGGGTGGAGAAGATGGAAAATAGTTTTTTGGGAATGGAATAGGAAGATTGGATCTTATCTTGAAAGAAAGTGCTTCTTGCCTGAGAGATCGAAGCAGAGAAAGAGGAGAGGAGAGCCTGATAGGTGAGGAGGTCGTCATGGTGTTTGGATTTCCACCGTTTCCGCTCTGCTGCCCGAAGGATGGTTCTATTGGCACGCAGTGCGTCATTTAGCCAGGGAGCAGGAGGGGACTGACGAGCCTGCCGAGATGTGAGAGGACAGAGAGAGTCCAGAGAGGATGAAAGAGTAGAGAGGAGAGTTTCTGCAGCAGAGTTTGGAGGCAGGAGTTGGAACGAGTCAGATGAAGGGAGGGCTGAGAGCACAGATGAGGCAAAGGTAGAGGGGGAGAGGGAACGAAGGTTACGGCGAACAGGTGCAGAGTTAGAAGAGATTAGTTTGTTATGTTTGGAAAGGGGTAGAGAGAATGAAATGAAAAAGTGATCCGAGGTGTGAAGCGGGTTTACAGAGAGGTTAGAGGTAGTGCAGCTCCTTGAGAATATGAGATCAAGGACATTGCCAGCTTTATGAGTTGGTGGGGATGGAGACAGTGAGAAAGTGTCTTCCCTGTCTGGAGGTTGAAGTCTCCGAGAAGTACAGCGGGAGGGCCAGTTTCAGGGATGTGTGAGAGGAGATGATCTAATTCCTCCAAGAAGTCCCCCAAGGCGCCTGGTGGACGGTAGAGAACAACAATGGTTAATTGTATAGGATGGGTTACTGTGACGGCATGGAATTCAAAGGTGGAAGGAGGGAAGTTAGGTAGCTTGAAGAGGGAAAAGCTCCATTTGGGAGAGAGCAGGAGACCTGTGCCACCTCCTCTGCCAGAGGGTCTGGGTGTATGGGAGAAGGAATATGCTGTGGAGAGAGCTGCTGGGGTGGATGTGTTGGATGGAGTAATCCAGGTCTCAGTGAGAGCAAGGAAGTCCAGAGACTGCAGGGAAGCGTAGCCAGAGATGAAGTCAGCCTTAGGAACAGCTGACTGGCAGTTCCACAGGCCACCTGTCACTAGATGTTGGATCTCAGTGGAGCATGTGGGATAGACGAGAGCAGGCCGGTTATATCGATTAGGAGATACACGGGGCCAGTGATAATTGCGAGAAGACACATGAACAGGAATGGAGAAAATACACATGATTATAGCGAGAGTGGATAAAAACAAAAGAAAATAAAACACCAGCGATACTAAGCTCAATCAAAGTAGGATTTGCCTCAGTCTTCGTCTGTCTGACGCTCCAGGAAAGAGCTGCCTGAAATGGAAGCTTGTCCTGATTGCTGAGTTGTCACAGCTGTGGGCCTACGCCCCTTTAATGAATTAACTCTCTACAGCTGATGGGCGACAGTAGAGTCTTCCTGTCTATTGAAAAGCACAGTTACAGCCAAGTACCCCACTGAGTCCTGTGTAACAGGTTCTTTTTAGCAGATCTGAGATTTTCAAATCTCACAAAAGTACAATTTTAGCTAGAATACTACAGAACAGTTTTACAGGGTAGAATAAATGAAACAGAGAGGTCTATTTAAACAAAAATATAACTTACAGAGATTACTGAGTCAGCAGGTAGTGTCCTTACCTGGTCAGGGTTAGCACAGACACAAACATTAGCATGCTAACACTCAGAGCTAACCTGTACTGGAGAGAGTATGTGTGAAGAAGCAGGAAATCAAAAGGAACTCACCTTGAGGTAAACCTGAGAGAGAGAGAGAGTTTGAGCTCCATGCTGTTTCAGAGAGAATCCTTGATGTGGTTTGGAACATGATATGGAGTTTCATCACGGCAGCATTTAGCTGAGTTTCTGCTGGGAGAGTTCTCCTGATGAGATCTACTCTCTCTCTAAAGCTACTGACCCAGAGTCAGCTCTTTAGTAACAGCTGGGAGAGAGGGGGGGGGCTACAAGGATCTGTTTGGGGTTTGGAGCAGGACACTTCAGAGACATGTCTTTAGTAACAGCTGGGAGAGAGAGGGGGGGGGCTACAAGGATCTGTTTGGGGTTTGGAGCAGGACACTTCAGAGACATGTCTTTAGTAACAGCTGGAAGAGAGGGGGGGGGGCTACAAGGATCTGTTTGGGGTTTGGAGCAGGACACTTCAGAGACATGTCCTTAGTAACAGCTGGAAGAGAGGGGGGAACTACAAGGATCTGTTTGGGGTTTGGAGCAGGACACTTCAGAGACATGTCTTTAGTAACAGCTGGAAGAGAGGGGACGAGGCTACAAGGATCTGTTTGGGGATTGGACCAGAACACTTCGGAGACATGTCTTTAGTAACAGCTGGAAGAGAGGGGGGGGGGCTACAAGGATCTGTTTGGGTTTGGAGCAGGACACTTCAGAGACATGTCTTTAGTAACAGCTGGAAGAGAGGGGGGGGGGCTACAAGGATCTGTTTGGGGTTTGGAGCAGGACACTTCAGAGACATGTCTTTAGTAACAGCTGGAAGAGAGGGGGGGGGCTACAAGGATCTGTTTGGGGTTTGGAGCAGGACACTTCAGAGACATGTCCTTAGTAACAGCTGGAAGAGAGGGGGGGGGGGCTACAAGGATCTGTTTGGGGTTTGGAGCAGGACACTTCAGAGACATGTCCTTAGTAACAGCTGGAAGAGAGGGGGGGGGGGCTACAAGGATCTGTTTGGGGTTTGGAGCAGGACACTTCAGAGACATGTCCTTAGTAACAGCTGGAAGAGAGGGGGGGGGCTACAAGGATCTGTTTGGGGTTTGGAGCAGGACACTTCAGAGACATGTCCTTAGTAACAGCTGGAAGAGAGGGGGGGGGCTACAAGGATCTGTTTGGGGTTTGGAGCAGGACACTTCAGAGACATGTCCTTAGTAACAGCTGGAAGAGAGGGGGGGGGGCTACAAGGATCTGTTTGGGTTTGGAGCAGGACACTTCAGAGACATGTCCTTAGTAACAGCTGGAAGAGAGGGGGGGGGGGGCTACAAGGATCTGTTTGGGGTTTGGAGCAGGACACTTCAGAGACATGTCTTTAGTAACAGCTGGAAGAGAGGGGGGGGGCTACAAGGATCTGTTTGGGGTTTGGAGCAGGACACTTCAGAGACATGTCCTTAGTAACAGCTGGAAGAGAGGGGGGGGGGGCTACAAGGATCTGTTTGGGGTTTGGAGCAGGACACTTCAGAGACATGTCCTTAGTAACAGCTGAAGAGAGGGGGGGGGGGCTACAAGGATCTGTTTGGGGTTTGGAGCAGGACACTTCAGAGACATGTCCTTAGTAACAGCTGGAAGAGAGGGGGGGGGGGGCTACAAGGATCTGTTTGGGGTTTGGAGCAGGACACTTCAGAGACATGTCCTTAGTAACAGCTAGAAGAGAGGGGGGGGGGGCTACAAGGATCTGTTTGGGTTTGGAGCAGGACACTTCAGAGACATGTCCTTAGTAACAGCTGGAAGAGGGGGGGGGGCTACAAGGATCTGTTTGGGGTTTGGAGCAGGACACTTCAGAGACATGTCTTTAGTAACAGCTGGAAGAGAGGGGGGGGCTCCAAGGATCTGTTTGGGGTTTGGAGCAGGACACTTCAGAGACATGTCCTTAGTAACAGCTGGAAGAGAGGGGGGGGGGCTCCAAGGATCTGTTTGGGGTTTGGAGCAGGACACTTCAGAGACATGTCCTTAGTTCTGAGAGCTGTGATATGCATAAAGACAGCACAACAGGAGACCTTTAATGTGTATATATATATGCAGAGTGTGTCTGTGGTTTAGTCTGTGTTTGTGTCTCCAGGCGGAGGGTCCTTCTTCACCAGGACCTCCATGTTTCCTCTGGTCTGTGAGATGGAGCTGCCGGACCTCCAGAGCTCTCTGGACCTGTATGACGACAACAACAAGTCCTGAGGGTTCCTGTGGGTTCCTGGGGGTTTCTGAGGGTTCCTGGAGGTTCCTGAGGGTTCCTGAGGGTACTGATCACATGGAAGAACTTCAAACAGCATTAAACCTTCAGCCTGGATCCAGGTCTCAGTTCAGACCCTTGTGACTTTGTTTTACCCAGAAGGAGAACCAGAGCTGGATCCTTTAATCCAGAGAACTGTAGACCAGGAGCCAGAACCTAAACCCTGTTCCTTAGGTGGACCTGAATGTCATGTTGCTGTTGATTTCCTTAAAACGTTCCGGGAAAAGTTCTTGAATCCCTAAAAGTGTTCTTGTGTTCCTGGAAAAGAGCTCCTGAAACAGGCCCTGAATTCCTAAGGTTCCTCTCAAAGGTTCCTGAGCACCTAAAAACTGTTCTTAGGTCTCCGGAAGACTTTGGCCATTCCTTAAAAGGTTCCTGGAAAGGTCCTGAGTTTAAAAATGTTTTGCATAAAAAGGTCAAAAGTTCTTAACTTGGTTTCTTGAAAAGGGTTCCTGGGTTCTGAAAAAGGTTCTTGGATTCGTGAAAACTGGTTTCTGGAAGAGTTCCCAAGCACGTAAAGAGGTTCTGTTGGGTTCCTCAGCACAGAGATTCGGAAAACATTTCCCAGGTGATACAGATGTTCCTGGGTTCTCTATGACGTTTCAGTTCCTACAAAGGTTCCCTGATTCTGGACGCTTCAGAAAGGTTCCAGAGTTCTTGGAAAACGCGTCAAAGGACCTGAGACGTTTTCACCCGAACAGACCATCAGGACCAGAACTCTAACAGACCATCAGGACCAGAACTCTAACAGACCATCAGGACCAGAACTCTAACAGACCATCAGGACCAGAACCCCAATAGACCCAAGACAACCTAAACCCAGAAGACATTTCTGTCCCAAACTGATGTTCTGATGAACTGATGTTCTGATGAACTGATGTTCTGATGTTCTGATGTTCTGATGAACTGATGTTCTGATGTTCTGATGAACTGATGTTCTGATGTTCTGATGTTCTGATGAACTGATGTTCTGATGTTCTGATGAACTGATGTTCTGACGTTCTGATGTTCTGATGAACTGATGTTCTGATGTTCTGATGAACTGATGTTCTGATGTTCTGATGTTCTGATGAACTGATGTTCTGATGTTCTGATGAACTGATGTTCTGATGTTCTGATGAACTGATGTTCTGACGTTCTGATGTTCTGATGAACTGATGTTCTGATGTTCTGATGAACTGATGTTCTGATGTTCTGATGTTCTGATGAACTGATGTTCTGATGAACTGATGTTCTGATGTTCTGATGAACTGATGTTCTGACGTTCTGATGTTCTGATGTTTTGATGTTCTGATGTTCCACGTCTGGAGCCCAGAGGTTCTTCAGCGGGCTGGACCTGAAGAGAGTTAAACTCCTGTAGCAATAATTAGGTTTAAAGGAAAGGTCCAACACTTAGAGAACCTCCTGTTATCTGTTTCAGTAAAGAAGGTTCCTCAGGTCCTGGGTTCTCCAATCAAACCCTCAGATCTTAGTCCTCAAAGAGCTGGGTCAGGTCTGTCCTCAAAGAGCTGGGTCAGGTCTGTCCTCAAAGAGCTGGGTCAGGTCTGTCCTCAAAACGCTCCTACTATTGGCTGACAGACCTGAGTACCCTCCTCCTATTGGCTGACAGACCTGAGTACCCTCCTCCTATTGGCTGACAGACCTGAGTACCCTCCTCCTATTGGCTGACAGACCTGAGTCCCCTCCTCCTATTGGCTGACAGACAGGGGGTGGGCGTGTCTCTGAAGTGATAGACAGCTCCTTTATGTATTCTGGCTCCTTATATAAACAGCATTATAGAATATACTGAATATAACCTCACTGTGTACTTCCTCATTAAAGTACTCTAACCTCACTGTGTACTTCCTCATTAAAGTACTCTAACCTCACTGTGTACTTCCTCATTAAAGTACTCTAACCTGCCAACGCCTCCAATTACTCTCCAGGTACTCAGTACACATACTCAGTACAAGTACTCACCAAGTACTTAGTACACATACTCACCAAGTACTTAGTACACATACTCACCAAGTACTCAGTACAAGTGCAGAGTACACATACTCACCAAGTACACACTGCAAGTGCAGAGTACACATACTCACCAAGTACTCAGTACAAGTGCAGAGTACACATACTCACCAAGTACTTAGTACACATACTCACCAAGTACTCAGTACAAGTGCAGAGTACACATACTCACCAAGTACTCAGTACAAGTGCAGAGTACACATACTCACCAAGTACTCAGTACAAGTGCAGAGTACACATACTCACCAAGTACTCCGTACAAGTGCAGAGTACACATACTCACCAAGTACTCAGTACAAGTGCAGAGTACACATACTCACCAAGTACTCAGTACAAGTGCAGAGTACACATACTCACCAAGTACTCAGTACAAGTGCAGAGTACACATACTCACCAAGTACACACTGCAAGTGCAGAGTACACATACTCACCAAGTACTTAGTACACATACTCACCAAGTACTCAGTACAAGTGCAGAGTACACATACTCACCAAGTACTCAGTACAAGTGCAGAGTACACATACTCACCAAGTACTCAGTACAAGTGCAGAGTACACATACTCACCAAGTACTCAGTACAAGTGCAGAGTATACATACTCAACAAGTACACACTGCAAGTGCAGAGTACTAGTGATGGCAGTTTGACGCTGAAGCTTCGAACGGAGCTTCAACCCTGGACTTCCTATTCCATAGAAGCGGTGATTCGAAGCTTGCTGCAAATCACGTGACATGTGACGTCCGAACCAGCAACTGCTTCAAATCACGTGACATGTGACGTCAGAAGCAGCAACTGCTTCAAATCACGTGACATGTGACGTCAGAAGCAGCAACTGCTTCAAATCACGTGACATGTGACGTCAGAAGCAGCAACTGCTTCAAATCACGTGACATGTGACGTCAGAACCAGCAACTGCTTCAAATCACGTGACATGTGACGTCCGAACCAGCAACTGCTTCAAATCACGTGACATGTGACGTCAGAAGCAGCAACTGCTTCAAATCACGTGACATGTGACGTCAGAAGCAGCAACTGCTTCAAATCACGTGACATGTGACGTCAGAAGCAGCAACTGCTTCAAATCACGTGACATGTGACGTCAGAAGCAGCAACTGCTTCAAATCACGTGACATGTGACGTCAGAACCAGCAACTGCTTCAAATCACGTGACATGTGACGTCAGAAGCAGCAACTGCTTCAAATCACGTGACATGTGACGTCAGAAGCAGCAACTGCTTCAAATCACGTGACATGTGACGTCAGAAGCAGCAACTGCTTCAAATCACGTGACATGTGACGTCAGAACCAGCAACTGCTTCAAATCACGTGACATGTGACGTCAGAAGCAGCAACTGCTTCAAATCACGTGACATGTGACGTCAGAACCAGCAACTGCTTCAAATCACGTGACATGTGACGTCCGAACCAGCAACTGCTTCAAATCACGTGACATGTGACGTCAGAAGCAGCAACTGCTTCAAATCACGTGACATGTGACGTCAGAAGCAGCAACTGCTTCATTTCCTGAATGAATCACTTGACTGGTTCGCGGTCCAATCACGCGATTCAATGCACTGCCTCGTCTCTATTCTGACAGCTGACAGGTTGAAACAGTTTCCAATTTGAGCGCTTCAACACTTTGTAACCGCTCTAAACAATGCGCAATGTGTGGGTTGTTGTCGTAGTTTGCATTGTTGCTGTTGAGTTGTTGTTGGTATTGCATTTGAATTGGATCATTATAGAGCAAGCAGGAAGAAAGAGAGGTCGTTCTGGGAAACACTTCAACATGTGGAGAAGTTGTGAACATGGTTTAAGGAATAGATAGCCCAGTGGATGGAGCCGGCGGCCTGAATGCTGCCATGTCCTCCGCGCAGCTGGTTCAAAGCCCGGAACGGATGAACTTTGAATCATTGCTTTTCAACTTTAATACTTTAATAACTGATAAAAGGCCGTCTCCGCCCAAAGAAATGTCCAGCACTCTCTAGTCTCTTCTCAATAACCCAATACACACAATTATCAATCTTTAATTGCAAATAGAACATGATATTCAGTCTTAGTGTGTGTGTGCATCGAATATGTTTCAAGGCAAAGATCCGTTAAACCCACTGCAGCCTTGCACTTCGCCAGGAGAGGTCGCTGTAACTGAAGCTTCCAGAAATCAACCTATTTCCCACACAAATGTCCAAGAGGTTCGATGCTTCATTCAAAGCTTCATTTTGCCATCACTACAGAGTACACATACTCACCAAGAAGTACACACTGCAAGTACACATACTCACCAAGTACACACTGCAAGTGCACATACTCACCAAGTACACACTGCAAGTACACATACTCACCAAGTACACACTGCAAGTACACATACTCACCAAGTACACACTGCAAGTACACATACTCACCAAGTACACACTGCAAGTGCACATACTCACCAAGTACACACTGCAAGTGCACATACTCACCAAGTACACACTGCAAGTACACATACTCACCAAGTACACATACTCACCAAGTACACACTGCAAGTAATCAGTACAAATACACACCATGTACTCAGTATAAGTACACACCAAGTTCTCATTATAAGTACTCAGCAAGTACTCACAGCGTGTACTTATCTGCCTTGCTCTTGGTCTTCAGCCTCTAGGGTCGAGGAAAACAACATACACCAGAATGGAATTGGTAATAATTATAAATAGTTTATTTTAAATAGCAGGGTAACTCTACACACTAACTAAGCTACTCTACACACTAACTAAGCTACTCTACACACTAACTAAGCTACTCTAACACTCTAACTAAGCTACTCTACACACTAACTAAGCTACTCTACACACTAACTAAGCTAGTCTACACACTAACTACTAGTCTACACACTAACTAAGCTACTCTACACTCTATAACTAAGCTACTCTACACACTAACTAAGCTACTCTACACTCTAACTAAGCTACTACTACACACTAACTAAGCTACTATACACTCTAACTAAGTCTACTCTACACACTAACTAAGCTACTCTACACACTAACTAAGCTACTCTACACACTAACTAAGCTACTCTACACACTAACTAAGTACTCTACACACTAACTAAGCTACTCTACACTCTAACTAAGCTACTCTACACTCTAACTAAGCTACTTACACACTAACTAAGCTACTCTACACTCTAACTAAGCTACACTCTAACTAAGCTACTCTACACACTAACTAAGCTACTCTACACTCTAACTAAGCTACTCTACACACTAACTAAGCTACTCTACACACTAACTAAGCTACTCTACACTCTAACTAAGCTACTCTACACTCTAACTAAGCTACTCTACACACTAACTAAGCTACTCTACACACTAACTAAGCTACTCTACACACTAACTAAGCTACTCTACACTCTAACTAAGCTACTCTACACTCTAACTAAGCTACTCTACACTCTAACTAAGCTACTCTACACACTAACTAAGCTACTCTACACTCTAACTAAGCTACTCTACACACTAACTAAGCTAGTCTACACACTAACTAAGCTACTCTACACACTAACTAAGCTACTCTACACTCTAACTAAGCTACTCTACACTCTAACTAAGCTACTCTACACACTAACTAAGCTACTCTACACTCTAACTAAGCTACTCTACACACTAACTAAGCTACTCTACACTCTAACTAAGCTACTCTACACACTAACTAAGCTACTCTACACACTAACTAAGCTACTCTACACACTAACTAAGCTACTCTACACTCTAAGCTACTCTACACACTAACTAAGCTACTCTACACACTAACTAAGCTACTCTACACTCTAACTAAGCTACTCTACACTCTAACTAAGCTACTCTACACACTAACTAAGCTACTCTACACACTAACTAAGCTACTCTACACTCTAACTAAGCTACTCTACACACTAACTAAGCTACTCTACACTCTAAGCTACTCTACACACTAACTAAGCTACTCTACACACTAACTAAGCTACTCTACACACTAACTAAGCTACTCTAAACACTAACTAAGCTACTCTACACACTAACTAAGCTACTCTACACACTAACTAAGCTACTCTACACTCTAAGCTACTCTACACACTAACTAAGCTACTCTACACACTAACTAAGCTACTCTACACACTAACTAAGCTACTCTACACTCTAACTAAGCTACTCTACACTCTAACTAAACTACTCTACACTCTAACTAAGCTACTCTACACACTAACTAAGCTACTCTACACTCTAACTAAGCTACTCTACACACTAACTAAGCTAGTCTACACACTAACTAAGCTACTCTACACACTAACTAAGCTACTCTACACTCTAACTAAGCTACTCTACACTCTAACTAAGCTACTCACACACTAACTAAGCTACTCTACACTCTAACTAAGCTACTCTAACACTAACTAAGCTACTCTACACTCTAACTAGTACTCTACACACTAACTAAGCTACTCTACACACTAACTAAGCTACTCTACACACTAACTAAGCTACTCTACACTCTAACTAAGCTACTCTACACTCTAAGCTACTCTACACACTAACTAAGCTACTCTACACACTAACTAAGCTACTCTACACACTAACTAAGCTACTCTACACTCTAAGCTACTCTACACACTAACTAAGCTACTCTACACACTAACTAAGCTACTCTACACACTAACTAAGCTACTCTAAACACCTAACTAACTACTCTACACATAACTAAGCTACTCTACACACTAACTAAGCTACTCTACACTCTAACTAAGCTACTCTACACACTAACTAAGCTACTCTACACACTAACTAAGCTACTCTACACTCTAACTAAGCTACTCTACACACTAACTAAGCTACTCTACACTCTAAGCTACTCTACACACTAACTAAGCTACTCTACACACTAACTAAGCTACTCTAAACACTAACTAAGCTACTCTACACACTAACTAAGCTACTCTACACACTAACTAAGCTACTCTACACACTAACTAAGCTACTCTACACTCTAACTAAGCTACTCTACACTCTAACTAAGCTACTCTACACTCTAACTAAGCTACTCTACACACTAACTAAGCTACTCTACACACTACTAATACACAATATCACACGGAGATGGGCACACGAGCTTAACCACAGTTAACAGATCTGTCTAAGGACCAAGTAGCGAGAGGCGTCTGTCCACATGTCAGAGCCTCCAGAGTGATCGTCAGTCACAGGCTTTGTAGTCGTCTCCGGAAGGTGTGCGCCGGATGTGCGCTGGGATTGGAGCGTGTCGGGCCCGGCGTGCTCCAATCACAATCTTCGGGGGCGGACCAGGAGATGGGTAGCCAATCATGTCAGGGCAACCGCACAGCTCATTTACATGCAACAGATTAACACTGTTAAGAAGACCGGGAAGGCGGCAGCCGTAACAGTGATGAACTCTGAACACGTGATGAAGACTCATTGAACACGTGATGAAGAGTCGTTAGAGATGAGTCTTCATCACGTGTTCAGAGTTCATCACTGTTACGGCTACTCTGAACACGTGATGAAGACTCATCTCTAACGACTCTTCATCACGTGTTTAATGAACTCTGAACACGTGATGAAGACTCGTCTCTAACGGCTCTTCGTCACGTGTTCAATGAACTCTGAACACGTGATGAAGACTCGTCTCTAACGACTCTTCGTCACGTGTTCAATGAACTCTGAACACGTGATGAAGACTCGTCTCTAACGACTCTTCGTCAAGTGTTCAATGAACTCTGAACAGGCTTTCACCTGGTTAAATAAAGGCTACAAACAAACAAACAGAATCATATAGGAACATCAGGATTCATAGAGCCAACACATTTCAAGTGCTACTCAACAGTCTTTAGATAAGCCAGTCCTTCGTTAGTATATAAGTGCTTTGTTAGTCATTCTATCGCTCGAAGTGGAGTCGAAAGAGATGAGTTTTCAGTCTGCGCTGGAAGATGTGTCGCTTTCTGCTGTCCTGATGTCAATGGGGAGCTCATTCCACCATTTTGGAGCCAGGATAGCAAACCCACGTGTTTTTGCTGATGGGAACTTGGGTCCCCCTCGCAGTGCGGGTGCAGCGAGCCGTTTGGCTGATGCAGAGCGGAGTGCACGTGCTGGGGTGTACAGTTTAACCATGTCCTGGATGTAGGAGGGACCAGATCCATTCGCAGCATGGTACGCAAGTACCAGTGTCTTGAAGTGGATTCTAGCAGTTACTGGAAGCCAGTGAAGGAGCGGAGGAGCGGAGGAGCGGCGGAGCGGAGGAGCGGCGTGGGAACATTTGATTTAGTTTAAAACAAATCACCCGCTGATTAACACACGTCTCTTTCTCAATGGAAGTCAATGTTATGTTTTTAATTTCTCTATTTGTATTCAATAACATATTTCCTGGGGGTAGGGTGACCAGGTCCAACAAACCAAATGTGGGACAAGGAGTATGTTTGTGTGGGACAATGTGGGACACCTATCCCCCCCCCTAACCCTAACCAATATATAACAACAGAGCAGAAAGTGAAGTCAAAATGCAGTAACAATTTAGTATCTTAATAAAGAATAGTAAACTAAGGCTAACCAAGGCAGCAGGCATTATTCACTTCAAGTGTTTAGAAATGCATCTCCTGATTCAACTCGTGTATTACCTGTAAAAGTAGGCACAACATAAATTAATAGATAAAATAAAACCATAAATACAAATCAAACTGGCCAGGAGGGACAAAAACATGATAATACATCAAATAAAATAGCTTTCAGTTTTGTCCATCACAGCAACAGCAGCTGGCCCCCCCCCCCCCCACAGTGTGTGGGCTATTTTGTCACCTAGAACCACTGGTGTCTTTAACTCTGTCAAACAACTCTCCGCAGGGGAGCTGCTTTTGTGCGACCACATGACATTTTCTTTGCTATCTCAGAGTCTGGAAAAATGGTCGGCGCTAGCTTGTTACCTCAGTCATTTCACCGGTATGATTGGGAGTGCTGCACCGTGGTTTTCCAAAACTAACCGAGTGACACGAGTAGATTTTAGCCGAGACCGGCGGAAAGGTCGTCTCAAAACTCCGTGTGTGTAAAAAGACGATCCACGAGCAGAAATGTGAGATCCACGAGATCCACGAGCAGAATGTGAGATCCACGAGATCCACGAGCAGAATGTGAGATCCACGAGATCCACGAGCAGAAAGTGAGATCCACGAGATCCACGAGCAGAATGTGAGATCCACGAGATCCACGAGCAGAATGTGAGATCCACGAGATCCACGAGCAGAATGTGAGATCCACGAGCAGAATGTGAGATCCACGAGATCCACGAGCAGAAATGTGAGATCCACGAGCAGAATGTCAGATCCACGAGAACCACGAGCAGAAAGTGAGATCCACGAGCAGAATGTGAGATCCACGAGATCCACGAGCAGAAAGTGAGATCCACAAGATCCACGAGCAGAATGTGAGATCCACGAGATCCACGAGCAGAATGTGAGATCCACGAGATCCACGAGCAGAATGTGAGATCCACGAGCAGAATGTGAGATCCACGAGCAGAATGTCAGATCCACGAGAACCACGAGCAGAAAGTGAGATCCACGAGCAGAATGTGAGATCCACGAGATCCCCGAGCAGAAGTGAGATCCACAAGATCCACGAGCAGATGTGAGATCCACGAGATCCACGAGCGAATGTGAGATCCACGAGATCCACGAGCAGAATGTGAGATCCACGAGATCCACGAGCAGAATGTGAGATCCACGAGATCCACGAGCAGAATGTGAGATCCACGAGATCCACGAGCAGAATGTGAGATCCACGAGCAGAATGTGAGATCCAGAGATCCACGAGCAGAATGTGAGATCCATGAGATCCACGAGCAGAATGTGAGATCCACGAGATCCACGAGCAGAATGTGAGATCCACGAGATCCACGAGCAGAATGTGAGATCCACGAGCAGAATGTGAGATCCACGAGATCCACGAGCAGAATGTGAGATCCACGAGATCCACGAGCAGAATGTGAGATCCACGAGATCCACGAGCAGAATGTGAGATCCACGAGATCCACGAGCAGAATGTGAGATCCACGAGCAGAATGTGAGATCCACGAGCAGAATGTCAGATCCACGAGAACCACGAGCAGAAAGTGAGATCCACGAGCAGAATGTGAGATCCACGAGATCCACGAGCAGAAAGTGAGATCCACAAGATCCACGAGCAGAATGTGAGATCCACGAGATCCACGAGCAGAATGTGAGATCCACGAGATCCACGAGCAGAATGTGAGATCCACGAGATCCACGAGCAGAATGTGAGATCCACGAGATCCACGAGCAGAATGTGAGATCCACGAGATCCACGAGCAGAATGTGAGATCCACGAGCAGAATGTGAGATCCACGAGATCCACGAGCAGAATGTGAGATCCATGAGATCCACGAGCAGAATGTGAGATCCACGAGATCCACGAGCAGAATGTGAGATCCACGAGCAGAATGTGAGATCCACGAGATCCACGAGCAGAATGTGAGATCCACGAGATCCACGAGCAGAATGTGAGATCCACGAGATCCACGAGCAGAATGTGAGATCCACGAGATCCACGAGCAGAATGTGAGATCCACGAGCAGAAAGTGAGATCCACGAGATCCACGAGCAGAAAGTGAGATCCACGAGATCCACGAGCAGAATGTGAGATCCACGAGCAGAATGTGAGATCCACGAGATCCACGAGCAGAATGTGAGATCCACGAGATCCACGAGCAGAATGTGAGATCCACGAGATCCACGAGAACCACGAGCAGAATGTGAGATCCACGAGCAGAATGTGAGATCCACGAGCAGAAAGTGAGATCCACGAGCAGAATGTGAGATCCACGAGCAGAAAGTGAGATCCATGAGAACCACGAGCAGAATGTCAGATCCACGAGATCCACGAGCAGAAAGTGAGATCCACGAGAACCACGAGCAGAAAGTGAGATCCACGAGCGCATTTTTGGTTGACAAATACAAAATAGATTCACAAATGCCTGATCGAAAGTTGTCAATGTTAAGAGATATTCACAGATCTTTTTTTATTTGTGAAAATATTTAGCGTATTGCAGATCCGTTTTACATTTGCAGATTTATTTGTGAGTTTGCAAATCTTTTAAATGCATTTGTGGATGGTGTTTTACATTTACAAATCACATATTTACTCACTAATTATTTTTAAGTTCACACAAATAATTATGAGACATATCTATGCCCATATCACCGCCATGTGAAATGACTCTCTGAGAGTCGCCCTGCACTGGCTTCACCCACGCGTAGGTGTTTCCAGTCTTGTTGTATGTGCATCTTTTTTCTTCTTAGCTGTAGTTTCAGTTTCCTCCATTTTCCATAACCTGCTGCGTCGCCTGCGTTGTTGACTTTCGTTGTTGTTGTTGGGGCCGCGGGGGGGCGTGTGTGAGTGAGTTACTCTCATTGGTTAACACTTGACCCGCGCCCGCCGTGTGTTACAGTTTGATTGACAGCAAACACAGCCCCATGATGATAGCCTTCCCTGCTTTCTCAACAGCCATTGGATAAATCTGATTTTAAGAAAAGCGTTTTAGCCAATCAAAATGAAATATGCAGGACATCGTCTCAATTTGCGGGACGCACCAAAAGTCGTGAAAATGCTGTGCAGTCCCGCGCAAAACGGGACATCTGGTCACCCTACCTGGGAGGCTGAATTCATTCCATACGTACATGAACGTAATGACGCAACGTGACGTGATGACGCGGCGCCAGACCCGGAAGTGATGTTTAGTCAGCTGACTGAAAACAACAACAACAACATCAGAGGAGCTCCGGGAAAATAACGGGAATACTTCTCCTTCCTCCCGGGGATACAGCTCCTTATTACCGGGGATACTGCTCCTTATTACCGGGGATACTGCTCCTTCCTCCCGGGGATACAGCTCCTTCCTCCCGGGGATATTGCTCCTTAGTACCGGGGATACCGCACCTTCCTCCCGGGGATATTGCTCCTTATTACCGGGGATACCGCTCCTTATTACCGGGGATACTGCTCCTTAGTACCGGGGATACTGCTCCTTCCTCCCGGGGATACTGCTCCTTAGTACCGGGGATACTGCTCCTTATTACCGGGGATACTGTCCTTTAGTACCGGGGATACGGCACCTTCCTCCCGGGGATACTGCTCCTTAGTACCGGGGATACTGCTCCTTCCTCCCGGGGATACTGCTCCTTAGTACCGGGGATACTGCTCCTTATTACCGGGGATACTGCTCCTTAGTACCGGGGATACGGCACCTTCCTCCCGGGGATACCGCTCCTTAGTACCGGGGATACGGCTCCTTCTTCCCGGGAATACTGCTCCTTAGTACCGGGGATACTGCTCCTTCTTCCCGGGGATACTGCTCCTTAGTACCGGGGAATACTGCTCCTTCCTCCCGGGAATACTGCTCCTTCCCCCGGGGGTCTCAGAGTGGTCCTCCTCCCTGGTTCTCCCCCCTCCTCTCGATGTGGATCCCCCCGGAGGAGGTGTTGCTGGCCGGGCCTCTGTGGGTCTCTGAGCGGGCAAACCCCTTCTTCATCCTGCAGAGGAGGAGAGGACATGGCCGAGGAGGGGGGCTGTCCGGTGAGTACAAGTACTCAGATATTGTACTTGAGTAAAAGTAGAAGTACTCAGATCTTGTACTTTAGTAAAAGTACAAGTACTCAGATATTGTACTTGAGTAAAAGTAGAAGTACTCAGATATTGTACTTTAGTAAAAGTAGAAGTACTCAGGTCTTGTACTTGAGTAAAAGTACAAGTACTCAGATATTGTACATGAGTAAAAGTACAAGTACTCAGATCTTGTACTTGAGTAAAAGTACAAGTACTCAGATATTGTACTTTAGTAAAAGTACAAGTACTCAGATATTGTACTTTAGTAAAAGTAAAGTACTCAGATCTATGTACTTTAGTAAAGTACAAGTACTCAGATATTGTACTTGGGTAAAAGTACAAGTACTCAGATCTTGTACTTGAGTAAAAGTACAAGCACTCAGATATTGTACTTGAGTTAAAGTAGTAGTACTCAGATCTTGTACTTGAGTAAAAGTACAAGTACTCAGATATTGTACTTTAGTAAAAGTACAAGTACTCAGATATTGTACTTTAGTAAAAGTACAAGTACTCAGATATTGTAATTGAGTAAAAGTAGAAGTACTCAGATCTTGAAGTAAAAGTACAAGTACTCAGATATTGTACTTGAGTAAAAGTAGAAGTACTCAGATATTGTACTTGAGTAAAAGTAGTAGTACTCAGATCTTGTACTTGAGTAAAAGTACAAGTACTCAGATATTGTACTTTAGTAAAAGTACAAGTACTCAGATATTGTACTTTA
Organism: Dissostichus eleginoides; assembly: GCA_031216635.1. Taxonomy (NCBI): domain Eukaryota; kingdom Metazoa; phylum Chordata; class Actinopteri; order Perciformes; family Nototheniidae; genus Dissostichus; species Dissostichus eleginoides. The sequence goes on along the minus strand of CM062271.1, from coordinate 663,764 downwards.
GTAAAAGTACAAGTACTCAGATATTGTACTTGAGTAAAAGTACAAGTACTCAGATATTGTACTTTAGTAAAAGTACAAGTACTCAGATATTGTACTTGAGTAAAAGTAGTAGTACTCAGATCTTGTACTTTAGTAAAAGTACAAGTACTCAGATATTACTTGAGTAAAAGTACAGAGTACTCAGATTTGTACTTGAGTAAAGTAGAAGTACTCAGGTCTTGTACTTAGTGAAAGTGAAGTACTCAGATCTTGTAGTTGAGTGAAAGTAGAAGTACTCTAGTGAGTAAAAGTACAAGTACTCAGATATGTACTGAGTAAAAGTAGAAGTACTCAGGTCTTGTAGTTGAGTAAAAGTAGAAGTACTCAGATATTGTAGTTGAGTAAAAGTAGAAGTACTCAGATCTGTACTTGTAAAAGTAGAAGTACTCAGATCTTGTAGTTGAGTGAAAAGTAGAAGTACTCAGATCTTGTACTTGAGTAAAGTAGAAGTACTCAGATCTTGTACTTGTAAAAGTAGAAGTACTCAGATCTTGTACTTGAGTAAAAGTAGAAGTACTCAGGTCTTGTACTTGAGTAAAAGTAGAAGTACTCAGATCTTGTACTTGAGTGAAAGTAGAAGTACTCAGATCTTGTAGTTTAGTAAAAGTAGAAGTACTCAGATCTTGTACTTGAGTTAAAGTAGAAGTACTCAGGTCTTGTACTTGAGTGAAAGTAGAAGTACTCAGATCTTGTACTTTAGTGAAAGTAGAAGTACTCAGATCTTGTAGTTTAGTAAAAGTAGAAGTACTCAGATCTTGTACTTGAGTTAAAGTAGAAGTACTCAGGTCTTGTACTTGAGTAAAAGTAGAAGTACTCAGATCTTGTACTTGAGTAAAGTAGAAGTACTCAGATCTTGTTCTTGAGTAAAAGTAGAAGTACTCAGATCTTTTACTTGAGTAAAAGTAGAAGTACTCAGATCTTGTACTTGAGTTAAAGTAGAAGTACTCAGATCTTGTTCTTGAGTAAAAGTAGAAGTACTCAGATTTGTACTTGAGTGAAAGTAGAAGTACTCAGATATTGTAGTTGAGTAAAAGTAGAAGTACTCAGATCTTGTAGTAAAGGAGTACTCAGATATTGTACTTTAGTAAAAGTAGAAGTACTCAGATCTTGTAGTTGAGTAAAAGTAGAAGTACTCAGTCTTGTAATTGAGTAAAAGTAGAAGTACTCAGGTCTTGTACTTGTAAAAGTAGAAGTACTCAGATCTTGTAGTTGAGTGAAAGTAGAAGTACTCAGATCTTGTACTTGAGTGAAAGTAGAAGTACTCAGATCTTGTACTTGAGTGAAAGTAGAAGTACTCAGATCTTGTAGTTGAGTGAAAGTAGAAGTACTCAGATCTTGTACTTTAGTGAAAGTAGAAGTACTCAGATCTTGTACTTTAGTAAAAGTAGAAGTACTCAGGTCTTGTAGTTGAGTAAAAGTAGAAGTACTCAGATCTTGTAGTTGAGTAAAAGTAGAAGTACTCAGATCTTGTTCTTGAGTAAAAGTAGAAGTACTCAGATCTTGTACTTGAGTAAAAGTAGAAGTACTCAGATCTTGTTCTTGAGTAAAAGTAGAAGTACTCAGATCTTGTACTTGAGTAAAAGTAGAAGTACTCAGATCTTGTTCTTGAGTAAAAGTAGAAGTACTCAGATCTTGTACATGAGTAAAAGTAGAAGTACTCAGATCTTGTACTTGAGTAAAAGTAGAAGTACTCAGATCTTGTTCTTGAGTAAAAGTAGAAGTACTCAGATCTTGTACTTGAGTAAAAGTAGAAGTACCAGAGTGTAGGAATACTCTGTTTCAGTAAAAGTCCTGCATTCAAAATGTTCCTCAAGTGAAAGTAGAAAAGTATTATCATCAAAATATAGTGAAAGTAGCGACAGTAAAAGTAGTGATTGTGCAGATTGGTCCATCTCAGAATAATATGATATGTTTGATAATGATTGATCATGAAAGTGTTCTCAAAGCTGGTAAAGGTGCAGCTAGTTTGAATGATATATACTGTTAATACTAAATACTAAGTATTGATCCTGTGTTCTGCAGGTCTGCTGGTGGGCACCCTGGACGTGGTTCTGGACTCCAGCGCCCGGGTTGCTCCCTATCGGATCCTCCTGCAGACGGCCGGCGCTCAGATCTACTGGAACATCGCAAGCGGTGTGTTGAAGCCATTTTGCATTTCTATCTTATTTATATTTATAATGAAACATTATGAATGTTTTGTATATGATGTTTTATTATTTATATGTATTATTGTTTTGATTGATGCCAACTATCAATGTATTGTTATGGTGGCGTCATATAGGCGTGGTTTTGGCCTTTAACAGACAACAGGTGACAGGTGCTCACGATGAGTGGAGGCAAACTGTTTATTAACCGCACGATAGAGACCGCGTGTGTTTGGGTTTTAATTTTAACCCTGGGCTGTGTCTTGCAGGCTCGTCCAGGAAGGAGATCACGGAGCACTGGGATTGGCTGGAGTCAAACCTGCTGCAGACCATCTCCATCTTTGACAACGACGAAGACGTCACCACCTTCGTCAAGGGAAAGATCTCAGTAAGTCACTTCCTGTTTACTTGCTCAGGTCTCTCTTCCTGTGTGTCATCCTTTCAGTGAGTGATGTCACTTCCTGCAGGGCATCATCGCAGAGGAGAACCGGCTAAAGCAGGGCGAGGAGCAGGAGGAGGATTGTGGGAAGTTTCGGGAGGCGGAGCTGAAGATGAGGAGGCTGTTCGGGATGCCGGAGGAAGAGAAGCTGGTCAACTATTACTCCTGCAGCTTCTGGAAGGGAAGGGTGCCGCGGCAGGGCTGGCTCTACCTGTCCGTCAACCACCTGTGCTTCTACTCCTTCCTGTTGGGCAAGGAGGGTACGGCCGGCCAATCACAGGCCAGAGTTCTTTCATATCATTTCAACAGTGAAACGGAAAACACGAAGCGCAAACTGCCCTGGCCATTGAAGAGTAAATTAACAACTTCTGTAGTAACCTGACGGTACTCCTCTAGTAACCTAACGGTACTCCTCTAGTTACCTGAATGTACTCCTCTAGTTACCTGAAGGTACTTCTCTAGTAACCTAAAGGTACTCCTCTAGTAACCTAAAGGTACTTCTCTAGTAACCTGATGGTACTCCTCTAGTAACCTAAAGGTACTCCTCTAGTAACCTAAAGGTACTTCTCTAGTAACCTGAAGGTACTCCTCTAGTAACCTGAAGGTACTTCTCTAGTAACCTAAAGGTACTTCTCTAGTAACCTGAAGGTACTCCTCTAGTAACCTGAAGGTACTTCTCTAGTAACCTGAATGTACTCCTCTAGTAACCTGAAGGTACTCCTCTAGTAACCTGAAGGTACTTCTCTAGTAACCTGAATGTACTCCTCTAGTTACCTGAAGGTACTTCTCTAGTAACCTGACGGTACTCCTCTAGTAACCTAAAGGTACTTTCTAGTACCTGAAGGTACTTCTCTAGTAACCTAACGGTACTCCTCTAGTAACCTAAAGGCTCCTCTAGTAACCTGAAGGTACTCCTCTAGTAACCTGAAGGTACTTCTCTAGTAACCTAACGGTACTCCTCTAGTACCTAAAGGTACTTCTCTAGTACCTGAAGTACTTCTCTAGTAACCTGAACGGTACTCCTCTAGTAACCTAAAGGTACTCCTCTAGTAACCTGAAAGGTACTTCTCTAGTAACCTGAAGGTACTCCTCTAGTAACCTGAAGTACTCCTCTAGTAACCTGAATGTACTCCTCTAGTAACCTAACGGTACTCCTCTAGTAACCTGAAGGTACTCCTCTAGTAACCCAAGGTACTCCTCTAGTAACCTGAAGTACTCCTCTAGTACCTGAAGGTACTTCTCTAGTAACCTGATGGTACTCTCTAGTAACCTAAAGGTACTCCTAACCTAAGGTACTTCTCTAGTAACCTAAGGTACTCCTCTAGTAACCTGAATGGTACTCCTCTAGTTACCTGAAGGTACTTCTCTAGTAACCTGATGGTACTCCTCTAGTAACCTAAAGGTACTCCTCTAGTAACCTGAAGGTACTCCTCTAGTAACCTGAAGGTACTTCTGTAGTAACCTGAAGGTACTCCTCTAGTAACCTAACGGTACTCCTCTAGTACCTGAAGGTACTTCTCTAGTAACCTGATGTACTCCTCTAGTAACCTAAGGTACTCCTCTAGTAACCTAAAGGTACTCCTCTAGTAACCTAAAGGTACTTCTCTAGTAACCTGAAGGTACTCCTCTAGTAACCTGAATGTACTCCTCTAGTTACCTGAAGGTACTTCTCTAGTAACCTGATGGTACTCCTCTAGTAACCTAAAGGTACTCCTCTAGTAACCTGAAGGTACTCCTCTAGTAACCTGAAGGTACTTCTCTAGTAACCTGAAGGTACTTCTCTAGTAACCTAACGGTACTCCTCTAGTAACCTAAAGGTACTTCTCTAGTAACCTGAAGGTACTTCTCTAGTAACCTAACGGTACTCCTCTAGTAACCTAAAGGTACTCCTCTAGTAACCTGAAGGTACTTCTCTAGTAACCTGAAGGTACTCCTCTAGTAACCTAAAGGTACCCCTCTAGTAACCTGAAGGTACTCCTCTAGTAACCTGAAGGTATTCCTCTAGTAACCTGAAGGTACTTCTCTAGTAACCTGAAGGTACTCCTCTAGTAACCTGAAGGTACTCCTCTAGTAACCTGAAGGTACTTCTCTAGTAACCTGATGGTACTCCTCTAGTAACCTGAAGGTACTCCTCTAGTTACCTGAAGGTACTCCTCTAGTAGCCTGAAGGTACTTCTCTAGTAACCTGACGGTACTCCTCTAGTTACCTGAAGGTACTTCTCTAGTAACCTAACGGTACTCCTCTAGTTACCTGAATGTACTCCTCTAGTTACCTGAAGGTACTTCTCTAGTAACCTGAAGGTACTCCTCTAGTAACCTGAACGTATTCCTCTAGTAACCTGAAGGTACTTCTCTAGTAACCTGAAGGTACTCCTCTAGTAACCTGAAGGTACTCCTCTAGTAACCTGAAGGTACTTCTCTAGTAACCTGATGGTACTCCTCTAGTTACCTGAAGGTACTCCTCTAGTAACCTGAAGGTACTCCTCTAGTAACCTGAAGGTACTTCTCTAGTAACCTAACGGTACTCCTCTAGTTACCTGAATGTACTCCTCTAGTTACCTGAAGGTACTTCTCTAGTAACCTGACGGTACTCCTCTAGTAACCTAAAGGTACTCCTCTAGTAACCTAAAGGTACTTCTCTAGTAACCTGAAGGTACTCCTCTAGTAACCTAAAGGTACTTCTCTAGTAACCTGAAGGTACTCCTCTAGTAACCTGAAGGTACTCCTCTAGTAACCTGAAGGTACTCCTCTAGTAACCTGAAGGTACTCCTCTAGTAACCTGAAGGTACTTCTCTAGTAACCTGAAGGTACTTCTCTAGTAACCTGAAGGTACTCCTCTAGTAACCTGAAGGTACTCCTCTAGTTACCTGAATGTACTCCTCTAGTTACCTGATGGTACTCCTCTCGTAACCTGAAGGTACTCCTCTAGTAACCTGAAGGTACTTCTCTAGTAACCTAACGGTACTCCTCTAGTTACCTGAATGTACTCCTCTAGTTACCTGAAGGTACTTCTCTAGTAACCTGAAGGTACTCCTCTAGTAACCTGAAGGTATTCCTCTAGTAACCTGAAGGTACTTCTCTAGTAACCTGAAGGTACTCCTCTAGTAACCTGAAGGTACTCCTCTAGTAACCTGAAGGTACTTCTCTAGTAACCTGATGGTACTCCTCTAGTTACCTGAAGGTACTCCTCTAGTAACCTGAAGGTACTTCTCTAGTAACCTAACGGTACTCCTCTAGTTACCTGAATGTACTCCTCTAGTTACCTGACGGTACTCCTCTAGTAACCTGAAGGTACTCCTCTAGTAACCTGAAGGTACTTCTCTAGTAACCTAACGGTACTCCTCTAGTTACCTGAATGTACTCCTCTAGTTACCTGAAGGTACTTCTCTAGTAACCTGACGGTACTCCTCTAGTAACCTAAAGGTACTCCTCTAGTAACCTAAAGGTACTTCTCTAGTAACCTGAAGGTACTCCTCTAGTAACCTAAAGGTACTCCTCTAGTAACCTGAAGGTACTCCTCTAGTACCTAAAGGTACTTCTCTAGTAACCTGAAGGTACTTCTCTAGTAACCTGAAGGTACTCCTCTAGTAACCTGAAGGTACTTCTCTAGTAACCTGAAGGTACTCCTCTAGTAACCTGAAGGTACTCCTCTAGTAACCTGAAGGTACTCCTCTAGTAACCTGAAGGTACTCCTCTAGTAACCTGAAGGTACTTCTCTAGTAACCTGAAGGTACTTCTCTAGTAACCTGAAGGTACTCCTCTAGTAACCTGAAGGTACTCCTCTAGTAACCTAAAGGTACTCCTCTAGTAACCTGAAGGTACTCCTCTAGTAACCTGAAGGTACTCCTCTAGTAACCTGAAGGTACTTCTCTAGTAACCTGAAGGTACTCCTCTAGTAACCTGAAGGTACTTCTCTAGTAACCTGAAGGTACTCCTCTAGTAACCTGAAGGTACTCCTCTAGTAACCTGAAGGTACTTCTCTAGTAACCTGAAGGTACTCCTCTAGTAACCTGAAGGTAGATTAGATTGTTCAGGAACCAGACGATGTGCCCTCCTTTGTGTTTCATCTCTATCTCAGTGGTCAGGGGTCAGGGTTGTTTATCTGTTTTATCTCTGTCTCTCTGCATCTCATTGACCCTGGTGGTGCAGGGGTCGGAGGTCAGGGTTGTTTATCTGATTTATCTCTGTCTCTCTGCATCTCATTGACCCTGGTGGTGCAGGGGTCGGAGGTCAGGGTTGTTTATCTGATTTATCTCTGTCTCTCTGCATCTCAGTGACCCTGGTGGTGCAGTGGTCGGAGGTGACCCAGCTGGAGAAGAACGCCACGCTGGTGTTTCCAGAAAGCGTTCGAGTCAGCACGCGTCACACCGAGTACTTCTTCTCCATGTTTCTCAACATCAACGACACCTTCAAGCTGATGGAGCAGCTCGCCAACATGGCCATGCGGCAGCTTCTGGACAACGAGGCATTCGCTGCCGACCGCTCGCTTCCCAAACCCTGCAAGACGCTGAAGAACGTCTCTGCGCTCAAGAGGTCTCACTCTGTTCAGATTCACATGTGTTTAGTTATGATTATAAATAATAACATGTTGTGTTTCACAGCCTTTATATTATGAAGACTCACTCCCTCTGACCTTTGACCTGATCAGCTGTTTCCTGTCCTGCAGGGATCTGGACGCCCGGGCGAAGAACGAGCATTACCGCACGATGTTCCGGCTGACGCAGGACGAGCGTCTGGACGGACACACGGACTGCACCCTGTGGGCGCCGTTCGCCAAGATGCACGTGGTGGGACAGCTGTTCATCTCCAACAACTACATCTGTTTCAACAGCAGAGAAGAAGACCTGTGTCAGCTGATCATCCCCCTCAGAGAGGTAAACAGGAAGTCAGCTGATCATCCCCTCAGAGAGGTAAACAGGAAGTCAGCTGATCATCCCCTCAGAGAGGTAAACAGGAAGTCAGCTGATCATCCCCCTCAGAGAGGTAAACAGGAAGTCAGCTGATCATCCCCTCAGAGAGGTAAACAGGAAGTCAGCTGATCATCCCCTCAGAGAGGTAAACAGGAAGTCAGCTGAGCATCCCCCTCAGAGAGGTAAACAGGAAGTCAGCTGATCATCCCCCTCAGAGAGGTAAACAGGAAGTCAGCTGATCATCCCCTCAGAGAGGTAAACAGGAAGTCAGCTGATCATCCCCTCAGAGAGGTAAACAGGAAGTCAGCTGATCCTCCCCCTCAGAGAGGTAAACAGGAAGTCAGCTGAGCATCCCCCTCAGAGAGGTAAACAGGAAGTCAGCTGATCATCCCCTCAGAGAGGTAAACAGGAAGTCAGCTGATCATCCCCCTCAGAGAGGTAAACAGGAAGTCAGCTGATCATCCCTCAGAGAGGTAAACAGGAAGTCAGCTGATCCTCCCCCTCAGAGAGGTAAACAGGAAGTCCTTCATGATAAAGAGGAAGTCAGCATGATAAGACCCGATGTAAACCAACACCAGACTTAGGACTGTGTTTCCATGATGCTCTTTACCCGTGATACTCAGTTACCCATGATGCTCAGTTACCCATGATGCTCTTTACCCGTGATACTCAGTTACCATGATGCTCTTTACCCGTGATACTCAGTTACCCATGATGCTCTTTACCCGTGATACTCAGTTACCCATGATGCAGTTACCCATGATGCTCTTTACCGTGATACTCAGTTACCCATGATGCTCTTTACCCGTGATACTCAGTTACCCATGATGCTCTTTACCCGTGATACTCAGTTACCCATGATGCTCTTTACCCGTGATACTCAGTTACCCATGATGCTCTTTACCGTGATACTCAGTTACCCATGATGCTCTTTACCCGTGATACTCAGTTACCCATGATGCTCAGTTACCCATGATGCTCTTTACCCGTGATACTCAGTTACCTATGATGCTCAGTTACCCATGATGCTCTTTACCCGTGATACTCAGTTACCCATGATGCTCTTACCCGTGATACTCAGTTACCCATGATGCTCTTTACCCGTGATACTCAGTTACCCATGATTCTTTACCCGTGATACTCAGTTACCCATGATGCTCTTTACCCGTGATACTCAGTTACCCATGATGCTCAGTTACCCATGATGCTCTTTACCCGTGATACTCAGTTACCCATGATGCTCTTTACCCCGTGATACTCAGTTACCCATGATGCTCTTACCCGTGATACTCAGTTACCCATGATGCTCTTTACCCGTGATACTCAGTTACCCATGATGCTCTTTACCCGTGATACTCAGTTACCCATGATGCTCTTTACCTGTGATACTCAGTTGCCCATGATGCTCTTACCCGTGATACTCAGTTACCCATGATGCTCTTTACCCGTGATACTCAGTTACCCATGATGCTCTTTACCCGTGATACTCAGTTACCATGATGCTCTTTACCGTGATACTCAGTTACCCATGATGCTCTTTACCCGTGATACTCAGTTACCCATGATGCTCTTTACCCGTGATACTCAGGCCCAATTCCAAACCACACCCTACCTGACACTCTCAGCTCAGCGAGGCTCCTCCTCTCAGATGGAGGGAGTAAACACAGCAGCAAGCTTTGGGACAGACTCCCCTCTCTCCGGCAGAAACAGGAAATGCCGTAACTGTGTGTACCAACGGTTTCAGATCAGCTTCTCTTTGACAAAACATTAACATTAATAACTCAAATAAAACTCCATCTTTAATTGTGTTACTTTTTTGTAAAGCTCTTTTAGTTTTAAACCTGATGTTTATAAGCTTCTTAGTTTTTGCAACAGTCTGTAAATATACACAACATTAGGCGCTTTCACACCAAGTACTTTTCCCAGGAATAGTTCCCCGGAAATCTTTAGTTACGGAACTATCTAGTAGATCGCGTTCTCACCGGAATAAGTCCCTGAGGAAGGACTACCCAAATGAAGCCGCTGACTTCACTTCTTCTGCTTTGGGTTTACTGGCAGGCCGCAAACAACTTCACGGCGTATACTGCCACCCAAAGTCCCGGAGCCCCCCGCACTCCGGGATTTTGGGTGGCAGTAAATCGCCACCCGAAGTCCCGGGTAAATCGCCGACACCTCCTCATCACTCCTCCGCTCCCACGTTTTATTTTGTGTTGCCATAAGTTAGTCTCTCTCCGTTGGTGCGCTGGGCTAATGCTAATGCTATTAATGCTAATGCGAGCAAATAAAATGGCGGCTTCACAAAACTTTTCTGAGTTTTACGGGGCGTGGTCATGGATGTATAATAAGAACTGGATACAGCGTGGGAGGCCGGGTCTCGTTCTTTCCTATGAGAGCTGCTCATTGGCGCATGAGGACAAAATGGCCCAACTTTTGAGAGAGCGAAACGTCACAGATTACCCAGCATGCCTGGCTGCCAGAGCAGAAGAACCCGTATGTGCGCTCACAGAGCATGCGCCCCTTAAGCCACGCCCCCCACCATTCTCGGCTCAGTAGAATGAATGGAGAGAGAAAATAAATCTAGATTCGGCTTTTAGTGCATTTTACAACTTTAAGGACCGAATGATTCTAATAAGGGCTATACCATAGTTCATACTGGGTAGTTTATATAGTTTAAAAAAAAATTTCCACCGATTTACAGACGTCTCTTTCCCATGTTAGTCAATGGGAAAAAGTTGTTTTGGGCCGGGTGACGTCACGGACTGATACGGAAGTTGCAGTACCGCCGTTAGGACACAACTAATATTGGCACAGAGTCCGGCGCACTTCCTGGGGGCTTGGGCGTGGTTTGCAATTCGCCCAGCCAATTTTCCTTCCCAGGAAAGTACCACCTCTCTAGCAGGGACTGAAAAGGGGTGAAAAGGTTCCCAAAAAAAAATCTAATTCAGATCTTTTTGGTGTGAACGCAAAATCCCAGGAACTATCGGAACTATTCCGGGGAAAAGTACTCGATGTGAAAGTGCTTCTATAATAAATGCACACATTTACCTTTTTCTAGACTAAACACAGGTATGACCCTAAGTTAAAAACATATGAGGTTATCATGAGGTTGTAACATCGCAGTTTATCAGTGGATGTTTGCTGGAACTACTTAACAGCGTGTTTCCTGACGGACACACACAGCGTGGAGCCGGTCAGGTGGAGCAGCAGGTGGAGTCAGGTGGAGCAGCAGGTGAAGTCAGGTGGAGCAGCAGCTGATGTCAGGTGGAGCAGCAGGTGGAGTCAGGTGGAGCAGCAGGTGGAGTCAGGTGGAGCAGAAGGTGGAGTCAGGTGGAGCAGAAGGTGGAGTCAGGTAGAGCCGCAGGTGAAGTCAGATGGAGCAGCAGGTGGAGTCAGATGGAGCAGCAGGTGGAGTCAGGTGGAGCAGCAGGTGAAGTCAGGTGGAGCAGCAGGTGATGTCAGGTGGAGCAGCAGGTGGAGTCAGGTGGAGCAGCAGGTGAAGTCAGGTGGAGCAGCAGGTGGAGTGGTGGAGCAGCAGGTGGAGTCAGGTGGAGCAGAAGGTGGAGTCAGGTAGAGCCGCAGGTGAAGTCAGATGGAGCAGCAGGTGGAGTCAGGTGGTGCAGCAGGTGGAGTCAGGTGGAGCAGCAGGTGGAGTCAGGTGGAGCAGCAGGTGGAGTCAGGTGGAGCAGCAGGTGGAGTCAGGTGGAGCAGAAGGTGGAGTCAGGTGGAGCCGCAGGTGAAGTCAGATGGAGCAGCAGGTGGAGTCAGGTGGAGCAGCAGGTGGAGTCAGGCGGAGCAGCAGGTGGAGTCAGGTGGAGCAGCAGGTGGAGTCAGGTGAGCAGAAGGTGGAGTCAGGTGAGGCAGCAGGGCAGTCAGGTGGAGTCAGGTGGAGCAGCAGTGGAGTCAGGTGGAGCAGCAGGTGGAGTCAGGTGAGCAGCAAGTGGAGTCAGGTGGAGCAGCAGGTGAGTCAGGTGGAGCAGAAGGTGGAGTCAGGTAGAGCCGCAGCGCAGGTGAAGTCAGAGCAGCAGGTGGAGTCAGGTGGGCAGCAGGTGGAGTCAGGTGGAGCAGCAGTGGAGTCAGGTGGAGCAGCAGGGAAGTCAGGTGGAGCAGCAGGTGATGTCAGGTGGAGCAGCAGTGAGTCAGGTGGAGCAGAAGGTGAAGTCAGTAGAGCAGCAGGTGGAGCGCGGTGGAGTCAGGTGAGAGTCAGGTGGAGCAGCAGGTGATGTCAGGTGGAGCAGCAGATGATGTCAGGTGGAGCAGAAGGTGAAGTCAGGTAGAGCAGCAGGTGGAGCAGCAGGTGGAGTCAGGTGGAGCAGCAGGTGAAGTCAGGTGGAACAGCAGGTGGAGTCAGGAGAGCAGCAGTGGAGTCAGGTGGAGCAGCAAGTGGAGTCAGGTGGAGCAGCAGGTGGAGTCAGGTGGAGCAGCAGGTGGAGTCAGGTGGAGCAGCAAGTGGAGTCAGGTGAGCAGCAGGTGAAGTCAGATGGAGAGCAGGTGAGTCAGGTAGAGCAGCAGGTGGAGTCAGGTGGAGCAGCAGTGGAGCAGGTGGAGCAGCAGGTGGAGTCAGGTGGAGCAGCAGGTGATGTCAGGTGGAGCAGCAGATGATGTCAGGTGGAGCAGAAGGTGAAGTCAGGTAGAGCAGCAGGTGGAGCAGCAGGTGGAGTCAGGTGGAGCAGCAGGTGATGTCAGGTGGAGCAGCAGATGATGTCAGGTGGAGCAGAAGGTGAAGTCAGGTGGAGCAGCAGGTGGAGCAGCAGGTGGAGCAACAGGTGGAGTCAGGTGGAGCAGCAGGTGGAGTCAGGTGGAGCAGCAGGTGAAGTCAGGTGGAGCAGCAGGTGATGTCAGGTGGAGCAGCAGATGATGTCAGGTGGAGCAGAAGGTGAAGTCAGGTAGAGCAGCAGGTGGAGCAGCAGGTGGAGCAGCAGGTGGAGTCAGGTGGAGTCAGGTGGAGCAGCAGGTGATGTCAGGTGGAGCAGCAGATGATGTCAGGTGGAGCAGAAGGTGAAGTCAGGTGGAGCAGCAGGTGGTGCAGCAGGTGGAGTCAGGTGGAGCAGCAGGTGAAGTCAGGTGGAACAGCAGGTGGAGTCAGGTAGGGCAGCAGGTGGAGTCAGGTGGAGCAGCAAATGGAGTCAGGTGGAGCAGCAGGTGGAGTCAGGTGGAGCAGCAGGTGGAGTCAGGTGGAGCAGCAGGTGGAGTCAGGTGGAGCAGCAGGTGGAGTCAGGTGGAGCAGCAAGTGGAGTCAGGTGGAGCAGCAGGTGAAGTCAGATGGAGCAGCAGGTGGAGTCAGGTAGAGCAGCAGGTGGAGTCAGGTGGAGCAGCAAGTGGAGTCAGGTGGAGCAGCAGGTGAAGTCAGGTGGAACAGCAGGGGAAGTCAGGTAGAGCAGCAGGTGGAGTCAGGTTGAGCAGCAGGTGGAGTCAGGTGAAGCAGCAGGTGGAGTCAGGTGGAGCAGCAGGTGAAGTCAGGTGGAGCAGACTCGCTGATTGAGGGCTTGATAAGCCACTCCCCCTCCACACTCGTTGGTTTGGAACAGCACTTAATGTGGCGGACCCTCCGTGCGAACGCGCAAACGGAGGGGTAGTGTGTAGGGGGCGGTTTGGAATTGGGCCTCAGTTACCCATGATGCTCTTTACCCATGATGCTCTTTTCCCATGATGCTTTGCTGCAGGTGTCAGTGGTTGAGAAGGCAGACAGCAGCAGCATCCTGCCGTGTCCCGTCTCCATCAGCACCAAGAACAAGACCAACTTCCTGTTCGCTAACCTCAAAGACAGAGACTTCCTGCTCCAGCGGATCTCCGACTTCCTGCAGCGGACCCCCGACAGCAGCGGGGGGGAAACCAGCCCCCTGATTGGGCCCCTGGTGGGTCCTGAATCCATCCTGTTTCTGAGGGGTCAGCTGACAGGAAGTAGATCTCTCACAGTGCTTCTGTTTCCTGTCCTCAGGGCTCCTCATCTGAGTCCATCCTCAGGGGCCGACATTACCACCCTGACCTGCCGACAGCCAATCAGGGTCTCCTGAGGCTCTACCAGACCGGGGCCCCCGAGGACCTTGGGCCCAAAGCCGTGAGTTCAAGTCCCTCAGGAAGACCCTTAGATCCTGAGGACCCTTAGATACTGACCCTTAGATACTGAGGACCCTTAGATACTGACCCTTAGATACTGAGGACCCTTAGATACTGACCCTTAGATACTGAGGACCCTTAGATACAGAGGAACATTAGACACTGAGGACCCTCAGATACTGAAGCTTAGATCCTGAGGACCCTTAGATACTGAGGAACCTTAGATACTGACCCTTAGATACTGAGGACACTTAGATACTGACCCTTAGATACTGAGGACCCTTAGATACTGACCCTTAGATACTGAGGACCCTTAGATACTGACCCTTAGATACTGACCTTAGATACTGAGGACCCTTAGATATTGACCCTTAGATACTGAGGACCCTTAGATACTGACCCTTAGATACTGACCCTTAGATACTGAGGACCCTTAGATACTGACCCTTAGATACTGACCTTAGATACTGAGGACCCTTAGATACTGACCCTTAGATGCTGAGGACCCTTAGATACTGAGGACCCTTAGATACTGACCTTAGATACTGAGGACCCTTAGATACTGACCCTTAGATACTGACCCTTAGATACTGAGGACCCTTAGATACTGACCCTTAGATACTGACCCTTAGATACTGACCCTTAGATACTGAGGACCCTTAGATACTGAGGACCCTTAGATACTTAATTATTACAGTGTAGGCGGGGCGATCGGCTGTTCGGCGATGCTGCGTAAAACTGCCGTGACGTCATCTTCAATGCGAACCACAAAACCAAAACATCAGCTGTTAGCTGTGAGCCCTCAGAGCTCACAGCTCCTCATATCTGTTCAGAAACTAGACAAAAGTTAAACAAGTCCAAACCACAGCCTGTCTGTGTCATGGAGAATACTGCTGCTTTATTTATGTCTGTAGGCCGTTGTTGTGTGTGGACGGAGCATATACTGCGTTAGCTTAGCCTGATCGATCCGATCTCCATTTAGAAAACACGCATTTTAAAAGGTTCTTCTCCTGCCGTCTGTCTGCAGACTTGTCAAAGCATTAATTCATGGTTCTTACTAACCGGTATCAGTATGTTGTTACTTCGGCATCATTTAGAAACGTGTATTACAATTAAATCACGGTCACATGTGTTCATCTTGTTGTAGTTGTAGCCCCCTTGCCAGCGATTCTCTCTGACCAATCAGCAGTCGACAGTGTTTACGTCACTAGTTTACCATATTCAGCCCGGTAAGAACCTCGATTTTGGAGGGCCAGAAAAAAGGTGAAAAAGTAGTCCTGAGCCGGAACTACCCCTAGTGGAAAAGCATAAAAAAGTGGGCTTGGTTTGGCCCGGCCCGCTTAAACCGTGCTACGTGCTGCAGTGGAAAAGCGCCATTAGATACTGAGTACCCTTAGATACAGAGGAACATTAGACACTGAGGACCCTCAGATACTGAAGCTTAGATCCTGAGGACCCTTAGATACTGAAGACCCTCAGATACTGACCCTCAGATACTGAGGACAGGACCCTCAGATACTGACCCTCAGATACTGAGGACCCTTAGATACTGAGGACCCTCAGATACTGACCGTCAGATACTGAGGACCCTACTTACCCTCCCCCCCCCCCCCCCAGATGAAGGAGAGGATGAAGGAGGAGGCTTGGAACATCCACTTCTCAGAGTTCGGTCGAGGAGTCTGCATGTACCGGACCTCCAGAACCAGAGAGCTGGTCCTGAACGGGATCCCAGAGAACCTGAGGGGGGAGCTGTGGATGCTGTTCTCTGGTGAGGGTTCACTCATTCACTCATTATTCATTCATTCGTTCACTCATTCATTCACTCATTCACTCATTATTCATTCACTCGTTCACTCATTCATTCACTCATCACTCATTATTTATTCACTCATTATGTATTCACTCATTCAGCCACTCATTCACTCATTCATTCACTCATTCATTCACTCATCCATTCACTCATCCATTCATTCACTCATTCATTCACTCATTATTCATTATACATTCACTCATTCACTCATTATTCATTCACTCATTCACCCACTCATTCACTCATTCATTCACTCATTCATTCACTCATCCATTCACTCATCCATTCATTCACTCATTCATTCACTCATTATTCATTATACATTCACTCGTTCACTCATTCATTAATTCACTCATTCATTCACTCATTCACTCATTATTCATTCACTCATTCAATCACTCATTCATTCACTCATCCATTCACTCATCCATTCATTCACTCATTCATTCACTCATTATTCATTATACATTCATTCGTTCACTCATTCATTAATTCACTCATTCATTCACTCATTATTTATTCACTCATTATATATTCACTCATTCACCCACTCATTCACTCATTCATTCACTCATTCACTCATTATTCATTCACTCATTCATTCACTCATCCATTCACTCATCCATTCATTCACTCATTCATTCACTCATTATTCATTATACATTCACTCGTTCACTCATTCATTAATTCACTCATTCATTCACTCATCACTCAATATTTATTCACTCATTATGTATTCACTCATTCATTCACGCATCACTCATTAATTCACACACTAATTCATTCATCACTCATTAATTCACTCATTATTCATTCACTCATTCATTCACTCATCACTCATTCATTCATTCATCATGTAAGAGGATAGCTGTGGATGCTGTTCTCAGTGTTCACTCATTCATGCATTCACTCATTCACTCATTCATTCACTCATTCACTCACTCATTAATTCACTCATTCATTCACTCAAACACTCATTCACTATTTCATTCACTAATCACTCATTCATTCATCATGTAAGAGGATGGCTGTGGTACTAATACTACACACAGTGCTACATCCAGGTACTAATGCTACATCAAGAGTCCTGATCAGGTACTAATACTACACACAGTACTACATCCAGGTACTAATACTACACACAGTACTACATCCAGGTACTAATACTACTCACAGTACTACATCCAGGTACTAATACTACACACAGTACTACATCCAGGTACTAATACTACTCACAGTACTACATCCAGGTACTAATACTACTCACAGTACTACATCCAGGTACTAATACTACACACAGTACTACATCCAGGTACTAATACTACACACAGTACTACATCCAGGTACTAATACTACTCACAGTACATCCAGGTACTAATACTACACACAGTACTACATCCAGGTACTAATACTACTCACAGTACTACATCCAGGTACTAATACTACTCACAGTACTACATCCAGGTACTAATACTACTCACAGTACTACATCCAGGAACTAATGCTACATCAAGAGTCCTGACCAGGTACTAATACTACACACAGTGCTACATCCAGGTACTAATACTACACACAGTACTACATCCAGGTACTAATGCTACATCAAGAGTCCAGACCAGGTACTAATACTACACACAGTACTACATCCAGGTACTAATACTACACACAGTACTACATCCAGGTACTAATACTACTCACAGTACTACATCCAGGTACTAATACTACTCACAGTACTACATCCAGGTACTAATACTACTCACAGTACTACATCCAGGTACTAATACTACACACAGTGCTACATCCAGGTACTAATACTACACACAGTGCTACATCCAGGTACTAATACTACTCACAGTACTACATCCAGGTACTAATACTACACACAGTGCTACATCCAGGTACTAATACTACACACAGTGCTACATCCAGGTACTAATACTACACACAGTACTACATCCAGGTACTAATACTACACACAGTACTACATCCAGGTACTAATACTACTCACAGTACTACATCCAGGTACTAATACTACTCACAGTACTACATCCAGGTACTAATACTACTCACAGTACTACATCCAGGTACTAATACTACACACAGTGCTACATCCAGGTACTAATACTACACACAGTGCTACATCCAGGTACTAATACTACTCACAGTACTACATCCAGGTACTAATACTACACACAGTGCTACATCCAGGTACTAATACTACACACAGTGCTACATCCAGGTACTAATACTACACACAGTGCTACATCCAGGTACTAATACTACACACAGTGCTACATCCAGGTACTAATACTACACACAGTGCTACATCCAGGTACTAATACTACTCACAGTACTACATCCAGGTACTAATACTACACACAGTGCTACATCCAGGTACTAATACTACACACAGTGCTACATCCAGGTACTAATACTACTCACAGTACTACATCCAGGTACTAATACTACTCACAGTACTACATCCAGGTACTAATACTACACACAGTACTACATCCAGGTACTAATGCTACTCACAGTACTACATCCAGGTACTAATACTACTCACAGTACTACATCCAGGTACTAATACTTCATCAAGTGTTATCCAGGTCTTCATCAGTGTTATCCAGTTCTTCATCAGTGTTATCCAGTTCTTCATCAGTGTTATCCAGTTCTTCATCAGTGTTATCCAGTTCTTCATCAGTGTTATCCAGGTCTTCATCAGTGTTATCCAGTTCTTCATCACTGTTATCCAGTTCTTCATCAGTGTTATCCAGTTCTTCATCAGTGTTATCCAGTTCTTCATCAGTGTTATCCAGGTCTTCATCAGTGTTATCCAGTTCTTCATCACTGTTATCCAGTTCTTCATCACTGTTATCCAGTTCTTCATCAGTGTTATCCAGTTCTTCATCACTGTTATCCAGTTCTTCATCAGTGTTATCCAGTTCTTCATCAGTGTTATCCAGTTCTTCATCAGTGTTATCCAGTTCTTCATCAGTGTTATCAAGTTCAATTAAGAGGATAGCTGTGGATATTGTTTTCAGTGTTCACTCATTCACTCCTCACCCTTTCACAGGAGCTCAGAATGAGATGGCGTCCCACCCCGGTTACTATGGCGACCTGGTGGAGGCGGCGATGGGGGTTGGCTCTGTGGTTTCCGTGGTGACGGAGGAGATCGAGAGGGACCTTCATCGATCGATGCCCGAACACCGAGCCTTCCAGAACCAGACGGGCATCTCCGCGCTGCGCCGCGTCCTGACCGCGTACGCCCACCGAAACCCAGGCATCGGGTACTGCCAGGTACTAATACTACATAAAGTACTACATCCAGGTACTAATACTACATACAGTACTACATCCAGGTACTAATACTACATACAGTACTACATCCAGGTACTAATACTACATACAGTACTACATCCAGGTACTAATACTACATACAGTACTACATCCAGGTACTAATACTACATACAGTACTACATCCAGGTACTAATACTACATAAAGTACTACATCCAGGTACTAATACTACATACAGTACTACATCCAGGTACTAATACTACATACAGTACTACATCCAGGTACTAATACTACATACAGTACTACATCCAGGTACTAATACTACATAAAGTACTACATCCAGGTACCAATACTACATACAGTACTACATCCAGGTACTAATACTACACACAGTACTACATCCAGGTACTAATACTACATAAAGTACTACATCCAGGTACCAATACTACATACAGTACTACATCCAGGTACTAATACTACATACAGTACTACATCCAGGTACTAATACTACATACAGTACTACATCCAGGTACTAATACTACATACAGTACTACATCCAGGTACCAATACTACATACAGTACTACATCCAGGTACTAATACTACATACAGTACTACATCCAGGTACTAGTACTACATACAGTACTACATCCAGGTACTAATACTACATACAGTACTACATCCAGGTACTAATACTACATACAGGTACTAATACTACATACAGTACTACATCCAGGTACTAATACTACATACAGTACTACATCCAGGTACTAGTACTACATACAGTACTACATCCAGGTACTAATACTACATCCAGTACTACATCCAGGTACTAATACTACACACAGTACTACATCCAGGTACTAATACTACACACAGTGCTACATCCAGGTACTAATACTTCATCAGTGTTATCCAGTTCTTCATCAGTGTTATCCAGTTCTTCATCAGTGTTATCCAGGTCTTCATCAGTGTTATCCAGGTCTTCATCAGTGTTATCCAGTTCTTCATCAGTGTTATCCAGGTCTTCATCAGTGTTATCCAGGTCTTCATCAGTGTTATCCAGTTCTTCATCAGTGTTATCCAGTTCTTCATCAGTGTTATCCAGTTCTTCATCAGTGTTATCCAGTTCTTCATCAGTGTTGTTGTCCTCAGGCGATGAACATCGTCACCTCGGTGCTGCTGCTCTTCTCTCCAGAGGAGCAGGCTTTCTGGCTGCTGGTGGCTCTGTGTGAGCGCATGCTGCCAGATTACTACAACACAAGAGTTACAGGTACATATATATATAATTATATACACTCACCAGCCTCTTGATCAGGTACACCTTGCTGGGTTGGACCCCCCACAGACTGAAGGAGCTGCATCAGACATGTTAGCATCACACAGCTGCTGCAGATCTGTAGCTCAGAGACGCTCCTCTGCAGACCTCCAACCAGGGGTTATTGACTGTTGCCTTTCTATTATATATATATATAATATATATATATATATATATATATAATAAGATGTATGTGATGTGTTCAGGGGCCCTGGTGGATCAGGGGGTGTTCGAGGAGCTGACCAGAGCCTTCCTGCCCCCCCTGTATGAACACATGAGGGATCTGGGGGTGATCTCCACCATCAGCCTCTCCTGGTTCCTCACCCTCTTCCTGTCTGTGATGCCCTTTGACAGCGCCGTGCTGCTGGTGGACTGCTTCTTCTACGAGGGCATCAAGGTCACCTTCCAGGTACAGAGCATCATGGGAGCTGTAGTCCTCAAAGAGCAGAGCATCATGGGAGCTGTAGTCCTCAGAGAGCTGTAGTCCTCAGAGAGCTGTAGTCCTCAAAGAGCAGAGCATCATGGGAGCTGTAGTCCTCAGAGAGCTGTGGGTTGCAGTCGAATAGTCCAAAAATCAGCTCCTAACGTCTATCCCTTGACCTCTGTGTGAAAGGTCACGGGGTTAGGGAATAGTGGATAGGAGAATTCAAAAGGACTTAGGAGAAGAGACTGCTTTGAGAATCGACTGCACTTTCACTATCCGACGTGTTTATGATGTCATGAATGTGCGTCTGCTGCTGTGGGGAAACTATGGAAACTACAGTTCTCTACACAGCGGACTACAACATGGATGTAGAATAAGAACGAGGGACTCCTGTAAACTCATCTAGAGACTCTGCTCCGTGCTCTGTTGCTTTAGGCTTTATGAACGTGGACAACAGAGAAACAGATTCTTCAGGACCAAAGCTGGGATCTAAATAAAAAGGAAAGTGAACCTTATGCTCGTCACCCTCTCCCTCCGGTCCACATTAATACAGATGATCCCAATACGTATGATTGGATGAAAAGATCTTAAAATCAATACAAATGTATTGATTATAACCGTTAGTCCTTAACATCTATCACTGTGTGTATCACCATTCAGACATCTTTTAAAAGTTGAACAAACCCCACAGCTCAGTAAAGACTGAGAGATGTTGACTTTATTTGATCGTTTCAGTAAAAACTAACGTTCATATTTCTCTTTTTGATTATAATACTGATGATCGTTCAAACAAAGCACTTTGGCAACTTACTGTTTGAAAAAGCTCAATAAGCACCGTAACTTTCATGATATCATTTCTCCGTCATAATCGGTTGTTTCCGTGAACGGCCGAATGTTGTGTGACGGCAAATGCTGCGGCTGCAAGGCATTGTGGGTCAGCATTTTCTCCTCTCCTTTCGTAAAGGGAGGTCCAGTGTTTCCTAAGCTAAAGGAGGTTATAAAGGGAGGTCCAGTGTTTCCTAAGCTAGAGGAGGTTATAAAGGGAGGTCCAGTGTTTCCTAAGCTAGAGGAGGTTATAAAGGGAGGTCCAGTGGTTCCTAAGCTAAAGGAGGTTATAAAGGGAGGTCCAGTGTTTCCTAAGCTAAAGGAGGTTATAAAGGGAGGTCCAGTGGTTCCTAAGCTAAAGGAGGTTATAAAGGGAGGTCCAGTGTTTCCTAAGCTAAAGGAGGTTATAAAGGGAGGTCCAGTGTTTCCTAAGCTAAAGGAGGTTATAAAGGGAGGTCCAGTGTTTCCTAAAGGAGGTGATAAAGGAAGTTTGAAACCTCCTTTCCTATCATCTAGAGAACCAGCTCTTATCATGGCTGCCACTGAGGAACTTCCAGGTCATTTCACTCCGTTAGGAAGGTTCCTGAGCTAAATGAGGTTATAAAGGAAGTTTGAAACCTCCTTTCCTATCATCTAGAGCACATGTGTCAAACTCAAGGCCCGGGGGCCAAATCCGGCCCGTGGTGGATTTAATTTCGGCCCGCAGGATAATGTTTAATTCCTATTAGATCTGGCCCGCCGGTATATTGCACGCACACCATCACTCTATCCTGAGGGTCTCCTCAGCTCAGAGCCTGAGCCCAAACATTGATGACCTTGCCTCCAAGATGAGATGCCAAGTATCTGAACTAGCATCACAGAGCAGCAAGCTGAGTTTAATGGATGTTTCCTTCTGCACTTTCTTTCTTGAGACAACAGGGCATGTTTGGTTTTCTCTTTGAGGGAAATAGTTTTCTTGAAGCTGTTGTTGGCCTGTGGAGAAATGTAATCATAAGAAATGACTCCGGAAAAGCTGCAGATAGAGCCATAAGAAATGAATGCAACTGATTATTTAATGTTTAATCTTGTTTTTATAGGCAATAATTTAAGCTTTGTTAGTTCCAGGTTTAATTTGTGCAATAAGTTAATTTCAATACGTTTTGCAATAAACATTGAACCAGTCCGGCCCTCGACTAGTACCCATTTTTTAATTTTGGCCCACTGTGTATTTGAGTTTGACAGCCCTGACCTAGAGAATTGGAACGGCACTTACCATGGCTGCCACTGAGGTACTTCCGGGTCATTTCACTCCGTTAGGAAGGTTCCTAAGCTAAATGGACTATTCGACTTCAGCCCTGTAGTCCTCAAAGAGCAGAGCATCATGGGAGCTGTAGTCCTCAGAGAGCTGTAGTCCTCAAAGAGCAGAGCATCATGGGAGCTGTAGTCCTCAGAGAGCTGTAGTCCTCAGAGAGCTGTAGTCCTCAAAGAGCAGAGCATCATGGGAGCTGTAGTCCTCAGAGAGCTGTAGTCCTCTGAGAGCTGTAGTCCTCAGAGAGCAGAGCATCATGGGAGCTGTAGTCCTCAGAGAGATGTAGTCCTCAGAGAGCTGTAGTCCTCAAAGAGCAGAGCATCATGGGAGCTGTAGTCCTCAGAGAGCTGTAGTCCTCTGAGAGCTGTAGTCCTCAGAGAGCAGAGCATCATGGGAGCTGTAGTCCTCAGAGAGATGTAGTCCTCAGAGAGCTGTAGTCCTCAAAGAGCAGAGCATCATGGGAGCTGTAGTCCTCAGAGAGCTGTAGTCCTCAGAGAGCTTTAGTCCTCAAAGAGCAGAGCATCATGGGAGCTGTAGTCCTCAATGAGCAGAGCATCATGGGAGCAGTAGTCCTCAAAGAGCAGAGCATCATGGGAGCTGTAGTCCTCAGAGAGCTGTAGTCCTCAAAGAGCAGAGCATCATGGGAGCTGTAGTCCTCAGAGAGCTGTAGTCCTCAAAGAGCAGAACATCATGGGAGCTGTAGTCCTCAGAGAGTTGTAGTCCTCAGAAAGCAGGGCATCATGGGAGCTGTAGTCCTGAGTTTTGGCAGCTGCTGACATATGTCCCTCTTCCTGCAGGTGGCGCTGGCGGTGCTGCACGACAACATGGAGGCTCTGCTGTCCTGCAGCGACGAGGGGGAGGCCATGACCGTCCTGGGGAGGTGAGGGGAGATCACTGGGGGGGGGGGGAGGGGACTGTTAACACTCATTAGGCTCGTTTGAGATGAGCGAGACCGACGCAGACCTGCGCAATTGCGTCCGCCGTCTTGCTCGTGCGTTGCATGATGGTTAGTCATTTTGTCCGACTTGCTCTGGAGGCTCGCCTGCATGAGACGTTGAAATCTCGCGGGACAAAGACGCCGGGAGCCTTGAGAGCGAGGCGGAGCAGCTACGGGCTGCGGAAGCGAAATGCTTGATGGGAAACGACTCGCTGGTACATCGAGCTGAGCGCTCATTGGTGGGTTTCACCCCGTGCTGGTGAGGAAACTCTCCGATTGGCTCCGCAAAAGTTTGTTGTTGTTTTGTGTCAGCTTCACGTCGCCACTTCCATTCACATTTTTCATCATTGTTCCACAATGTTTATCATCATGAAGTTAATATCTATATATTTTATACTATACTTGCACTGCTTACCGTTTTCATACTTTATATATATTAGCATATTCATACACACTGTTCACACTGCTCACAGGCTGCTGTGTGTATCTAGTGTATTCATACACACTGTTCATACTGCTCACAGGCTGCTGTGTGTATCTAGTGTATTCATACCCACTGTTCATACTG
The DNA here is from genome assembly GCA_031216635.1 of Dissostichus eleginoides. Taxonomy (NCBI): domain Eukaryota; kingdom Metazoa; phylum Chordata; class Actinopteri; order Perciformes; family Nototheniidae; genus Dissostichus; species Dissostichus eleginoides. The sequence goes on along the minus strand of CM062271.1, from coordinate 639,712 downwards.
TTCATACTGCTCATACTGTTCACAGGCTGCTGTGTATATCTAGTGTATTCATACACACTGCTCACACTGCTCACAGGCTGCTGTGTGTATCTAGTGTATTCATACCCACTGTTCATACTGCTCACAGGCTGCTGTGTATATCTAGTGTATTCATACCCACTGTTCATACTGCTCACAGGCTGCTGTGTATATCTAGTGTATTCATACACACTGCTCACACTGCTCACAGGCTGCTGTGTGTGTATCTAGTGTATTCATACACACTGTTCATACTGCTCACAGGCTGCTGTGTATATCTAGTGTATTCATACACACTGCTCACATACTGCTCACAGGCTGCTGTGTATCTAGTGTATTCATACCACTGTTCATACTGCTCACAGGCTGCTGTGTATATCTAGTGTATTCATACCATACTGCTCATACTGCTCACAGGCTGCTGTGTGTATCTAGTGTATTCATACACACTGCTCATACTGCTCACAGGCTGCTGTGTATATCTAGTGTATTCATACACACTGTTCACACTGCTCATAGGCTGCTGTGTGTATCTAGTGTATTCATACACACTGCTCATACTGCTCACAGGCTGCTGTGTGTATCTAGTGTATTCATACACACTGCTCACACTGCTCACAGGCTGCTGTGTGTATCTAGTGTATTCATACACACTGCTCATACTGCTCACAGGCTGCTGAGTGTATCTAGTGTATTCATACCCCTCACTGTTTATTCATCATTCAATTCATTCTATATTGTATTCTGTAGATTGTGTACATTACTTTTTCACTGCTTGTTGCACTCCTGGTTAGAAGCTAAACTGCATTTCGTTGTCTCCTGTAATCTGTGCAATATCAATAAAGTTTAATCTAATCTTGAGCAGGAACAAATGTATTTACTTAGTACATATCTGACATTAACGATTAAACACATTTGTGCATTCTTTATAAATGCAAACCGAGTCAAGCCGACTCCGAGCTGTCCGACTCCGAGCTGTCCGACTTCAGGCGAGCTTTTTGAGACCTCCCCCGCTGCAATCGGCTATTCTCGTCAACTTTCGAGGCGAGCCGCAGCTCATCTCAAACAAGCCTATTAACTGTGTGTGTGTGTGTGTGTGTGTGTGTGTGTGTGTGTGTGTGTGTGTGTGTGTGTGTGTGTGTGTGTGTGTGTGTGTGTGTGTGTGTGTGTGTGTGTGTGTGTGTGTGTGTGTGTGTGTGTGTGTGTGTGTGTGTGTGTGTGTGTGTGTGTGTGTGTGTGTGTGTGTGTGTGTGTGTGTGTGTAGGTACCTGGATAACGTTGTGAACAAACAGACTGTGGCCCCTCCCATCCCTCACCTCCACGCCCCTGCTGACCAGCGGAGACGACCCCCCCGAGAGATCGACATCTTCGACCTCATCAAGTCCTCCTACGAGGTCAGGATCCGTCTAACTCCTGCAGCGTCTCCCTCTAACTCCTGCAGAGTCTCCCTCTAACTCCTGCAGAGTCTCCCTCTAACTCCTGCAGAGTCTCTCTCTAACTCCTGCAGAGTCTCCCTCTAACTCCTGCAGAGTCTCTCTCTAACTCCTGCAGAGTCTCTCTCTAACTCCTGCAGAGTCTCCCTCTAACTCCTGCAGAGTCTCCCTCTAACTCCTGCAGAGTCTCTCTCTAACTCCTGCAGCGTCTCTCTCTAACTCCTGCAGATCTCTCTCTAACTCCTGCAGCGTCTCTCTCTAACTCCTGCAGAGTCTCTCTCTAATGGCCCCTACACACGGCGGCGTGCGTTGACGCTTCAACGCTTCTGCCCATTCATTTTGAATGGGGTGATGTCACGCTTCGCCGAACTGCATTGTGGGAGCAAAGCGTAGCTTTTCTCGCGGTGCTCGCTGCAAAAGTAGAGCAATGTTCTACTTTTGAAGCTTCGACGGAAGCGTCAGCCAATCGAATCATATGCCAGTACAAGCTCTAGCCAATCAAACCGCTGCTGTGTGTCCGGGGCGGGAGATTCATGTGATTGGTTGTTGGTCGAGCGTCAGACATGCCCGCCGGCAAGCTTCAACGCACGCCGCCGTGTGTAGGGGCCGTAACTCCTGCAGTGTCTCTCTCTAACTCCTGCAGTGTCTCTCTCTAACTCCTGCAGTGTCTCCCTCTAACTCCTGCAGTCTCTCTCTAACTCCTGCAGAGTCTCCCTCTAACTCCTGCAATGTCTCTCTCTAACTCCTGCAGTGTCTCTCTCTAACTCCTGCAGTGTCTCTCTCTAACTCCTGCAGAGTCTCTCTCTAACTCCTGCAGATTCTCTCTCTAACTCCTGCAGAGTCTCTCTCTAACTCCTGCAGTGTCTCCCTCTAACTCCTGCAGAGTCTCTCTCTAACTCCTGCAGTGTCTCTCTCTAACTCCTGCAGTGTCTCTCTCTAACTCCTGCAGAGTCTCCCTCTAACTCCTGCAGAGTCTCTCTCTAACTCCTGCAGTGTCTCTCTCTAACTCCTGCAGATTCTCTCTCTAACTCCTGCAGAGTCTCTCTCTAACTCCTGCAGTGTCTCTCTCTAACTCCTGCAGAGTCTCTCTCTAACTCCTGCAGAGTCTCTCTCTAACTCCTGCAGAGTCTCTCTCTAACTCCTGCAGAGTCTCTCTCTAACTCATGCAGAGTCTCTCTCTAACTCCTGCAGAGTCTCTCTCTAACTCCTGCAGAGTCTCTCTCTAAGTCCTGCAGAGTCTCTCTCTAACTCCTGCAGAGTCTCTCTCTAACTCCTGCAGAGTCTCTCTCTAACTCATGCAGAGTCTCTCTCTAACTCCTGCAGAGTCTCTCTCTAACTCCTGCAGAGTCTCTCTCTAACTCATGCAGAGTCTCTCTCTAACTCCTGCAGAGTCTCTCTCTAACTCCTGCAGAGTCTCTCTCTAACTCCTGCAGAGTCTCTCTCTAACTCCTGCAGAGTCTCTCTCTAACTCCTGCAGAGTCTCTCTCTAACTCATGCAGAGTCTCTCTCTAACTCCTGCAGAGTCTCTCTCTAACTCCTGCAGAGTCTCTCTCTAAGTCCTGCAGAGTCTCCCTCTAACTCCTGCAGAGTCTCTCTCTAACTCCTGCAGAGTCTCCCTCTAACTCCTGCAGAGTCTCTCTCTAACTCCTGCAGCGTCTCCGTCTGACTCCTGGAGCTGCTCTGTCTAACTCCTGGATGTTGTTTCTTCATCTCTTGCAGAAGTTCGGCAGCCTGCGCTCTGATGTCATCGAGCAGATGAGGTTCAAGCAGAGGTTAAAGGTTATCCAGTCGCTGGAGGACACAGCCAAGAGGAGTGTGGTGAGCTAGCATGCTACAGGCTAACATGCTCACGTGGTAATGTGACACAAACTCACAGTGTGTGTGTGTGTGTGTGTGTGTGTGTGTGTGTTTGTGCAGGTGAGAGCGATGATGACGGAGTCTGCGTTCAGCATCGAGGAGCTGGAGGAGCTGTACTGTCTCTTTAAGGTAACTGACCTCCTCTAAGCACACTAAATAATAA
>CM062271.1:583243-635241 GCA_031216635.1 Dissostichus eleginoides | reverse complement strand
CGTCAGAAGCAGCAACTGCTTCAAATCACGTGACATTTGACGTCAGAAGCAGCAACTGCTTCAATCACGTGACATGTGACGTCAGAAGCAGCAACTGCTTCAAATCACGTGACATGTGACGTCAGAAGCAGCAACTGCTTCAATCACGTGACATGTGACGTCAGAAGCAGCAACTGCTTCAAATCACGTGACATGTGACGTCAGAACAGCAACTGCTTCAAATCACGTGACATGTGACGTCAGAAGCAGCAACTGCTTCAAATCACGTGACATGTGACGTCAGAAGCAAGCAACTGCTTCAAATCACGTGACATGACGTCAGAAGCAGCAACTGCTTCAAATCACGTGACATGTGACGTCAGAACAGCAACTGCTTCAAATCACGTGACATGTGACGTCAGAAGCAGCAACTGCTTCAAATCACGTGACATGTGACGTCAGAAGCACAACTGCTTCAAATCACGTGACATGTGACGTCAGAAGCAGCAACTGCTTTCAAATCACGTGACATGTGACGTCCCGAACCAGCAACTGCTTCAAATCACGTGACATGTGACGTCCGAAACCAGCAACTGCTGTATTTCGAATGATCACTGACTGGTTCGCGGTCCAATCACGCGATTCAATGCACTGCCTCGTCTCTATTCTGACAGCTGACAGGTTGAAACAGTTTCCAATTTGAGCGCTTCAACACTTTGTAACCGCTCTAAACAATGCGCAATGTGTGGGTTGTTGTCGTAGTTTGCGTTGTTGCTGTGGAGCTGTTGTTGGTATTGCATTTGAATTGGATCATTATAGAGCAAGCAGGAAGAAAAAGAGGTCGTTCTGGGAAACACTTCAACATGTGGACAAGTTGTGAACATGGTTTAAGGAATAGATAGCCCAGTGGATAGAGCCGGCGGCCTGAATGCTGCGATGTCCTCCGCGCAGCTGGTTCAAAGCCCGGAACGGATGAACTTTGAATCATTGCTTTTCAACTTTAATACTTTAATAACTGATAAAAGGCCGTCTCCGCCCAAAGAAATGTCCAGCACTCTCTATCTCTCTCAATAACCCAATACACACAATTATCAATCTTTAATTGCAAATAGAACATGATATTCAGTCTTAGTGTGTGTGTGCATCGAATATGTTTCAAGGCAAAGATCCGTTAAACCCACTGCAGCCTTGCACTTCGCCAGGAGAGGTCGCTGTAACTGAAGCTTCCAGAAATCAACCTATTTCCCACACAAATGTCCAAGAGGTTCGATGCTTCATTCAAAGCTTCATTTTGCCATCACTACAGAGTACACATACTCACCAAGAAGTACACACTGCAAGTACACATACTCACCAAGTACACACTGCAAGTGCACATACTCACCAAGTACACACTGCAAGTACACATACTCACCAAGTACACATACTCACCAAGTACACATACTCACCAAGTACACACTGCAAGTAATCAGTACAAATACACACCATGTACTCAGTATAAGTACACACCAAGTTCTCATTATAAGTACTCAGCAAGTACTCACAGCGTGTACTTATCTGCCTTGCTCTTGGTCTTCAGCCTCTAGGGTCGAGGAAAACAACATACACCAGAATGGAATTGGTAATAATTATAAATAGTTTATTTTAAATAGCAGGGTAACTCTACTCTCTAACTAAGCTACTCTACACTCTAACTAAGCTACTCTACACTCTAACTAAGCTACTCTACACACTAACTAAGCTACTCTACACACTAACTAAGCTACTCTACACACTAACTAAGCTACTCTACACTCTAACTAAGCTACTCTACACTCTAACTAAGCTACTCTACACTCTAACTAAACTACTCTACACTCTAACTAAGCTACTCTACACTCTAACTAAGCTACTCTCTAACTAAGCTACTCTACACACTAACTAAGCTACTCTACACACTAACTAAGCTACTCTACACTCTAACTAAGCTACTCTCTAACTAAGCTACTCTATACACTAACTAAGCTACTCTACACACTAACTAAGCTACTCTACACTCTAACTAAGCTACTCTACACTCTAACTAAGCTACTCTACACTCTAACTAAGCTACTCTACACTCTAACTAAGCTACTCTACACTCTAACTAAGCTACTCTACACACTAACTAAGCTACTCTACACACTAACTAAGCTACTCTACACACTAACTAAGCTACTCTACACACTAACTAAGCTACTCTACACTCTAACTAAGCTACTCTACACTCTAACTAAGCTACTCTACACACTAACTAAGCTACTCTACACTCTAACTAAGCTACTCTACACTCTAACTAAGCTACTCTACACACTAACTAAGCTACTCTACACTCTAACTAAGCTACTCTACACACTAACTAAGCTACTCTACACACTAACTAAGCTACTCTACACTCTAACTAAGCTACTCTACACACTAACTAAGCTACTCTACACTCTAACTAAGCTACTCTACACACTAACTAAGCTACTCTACACTCTAACTAAGCTACTCTACACTCTAACTAAGCTACTCTACACTCTAACTAAGCTACTCTACACTCTAACTAAGCTACTCTACACACTAACTAAGCTACTCTACACTCTAACTAAGCTACTCTACACACTAACTAAGCTACTCTACACATTAACTAAGCTACTCTACACACTAACTAAGCTACTCTACACTCTAACTAAGCTACTCTACACTCTAACTAAGCTACTCTACACACTAACTAAGCTACTCTACACTCTAACTAAGCTACTCTACACTCTAACTAAGCTACTCTACACTCTAACTAAGCTACTCTACACACTAACTAAGCTACTCTACACTCTAACTAAGCTACTCTACACACTAACTAAGCTACTATACACACTAACTAAGCTACTCTACACTCTAACTAAGCTACTCTACACACTAACTAAGCTACTCTACACTCTAACTAAGCTACTCTACACACTAACTAAGCTACTCTACACTCTAACTAAGCTACTCTAAACACTAACTAAGCTACTCTAACCACTAACTAAGCTACTCTACACACTAACTAAGCTACTCTACACACTAACTAAGCTACTCTACACTCTAACTAAGCTACTCTACACTCTAACTAAGCTACTCTACACACTACTAATACACAATATCACACGGAGATGGGCACACGAGTTTAACCACAGTTAACAGATCTGTCTAAGGACCAAGTAGCGAGAGGCGTCTGTCCACATGTCAGAGCCTCCAGAGTGATCGTCAGTCACAGGCTTTGTAGTCATCTCCGGAAGGTGTGCGCCGGATGTGCGCTGGGATTGGAGCGTGTCGGGCCCGGCGTGCTCCAATCACAATCTTCGGGGGCGGACCAGGAGATGGGTAGCCAATCATGTCAGGGCAACCGCACAGCTCATTTACATGCAACAGATTAACACTGTTAAGAAGACCGGGAAGGCGGCAGCCGTAACAGTGATGAACTCTGAACACGTGATGAAGACTCATTGAACACGTGATGAAGAGTCGTTAGAGATGAGTCTTCATCACGTTTCAGAGTTCATCACTGTTACGGCTACTCTGAACACGTGATGAAGACTCATCTCTAACGACTCTTCATCACGTGTTTAATGAACTCTGAACACGTGATGAAGACTCGTCTCTAACGACTCTTCGTCACGTGTTCAATGAACTCTGAACACGTGATGAAGACTCGTCTCTAACGACTCTTCGTCACGTGTTCAATGAACTCTGAACACGTGATGAAGACTCGTCTCTAACGACTCTTCGTCAAGTGTTCAATGAACTCTGAACAGGCTTTCACCTGGTTAAATAAAGGCTATAAACAAACAAACAGAATCATATAGGAACATCAGGATTCATAGAGCCAACACATTTCAAGTGCTACTCAACAGTCTTTAGATAAGCCAGTCCTTCGTTAGTATATAAGTGCTTTGTTAGTCATTCTATCGCTCGAAGTGGAGTTGAAAGAGATGAGTTTTCAGTCTGCGCTGGAAGATGTGTCGCTTTCTGCTGTCCTGATGTCAATGGGGAGCTCATTCCACCATTTTGGAGCCAGGATAGCAAACCCACGTGTTTTTGCTGATGGGAACTTGGGTCCCCCTCGCAGTGCGGGTGCAGCGAGCCGATTGGCTGATGCAGAGCGGAGTGCACGTGCTGGGGTGTACAGTTTAACCATGTCCTGGATGTAGGAAGGGCCAGATCCATTCACAGCATGGTACGCAAGTACCAGTGTCTTGAAGTGGATTCTAGCAGTTACTGGAAGCCAGTGAAGGGAGCGGAGGAGCGGAGGAGCGGCGGAGCGGAGGAGCGGAGGAGCGGAGGAGCGGCGTGGGAACATTTGATTTAGTTTAAAACAAATCACCCGCTGATTAACACACGTCTCTTTCTCAATGGAAGTCAATGTTATGTTTTTAATTTCTCTATTTGTATTCAATAACATATTTCCTGGGGGTAGGGTGACCAGGTCCCAACAAACCAAATGTGGGACAAGGAGTATGTTTGTGTGGGACAATGTGGGACACCCTATCCCCCCCCCCTAACCCTAACCAATATATAACAACAGAGCAGAAAGTGAAGTCAAAATGCAGTAACAATTTAGTATCTTAATAAAGAATAGTAAACTAAGGCTAACCAAGGCAGCAGGCATTATTCACTTCAAGTGTTTAGAAATGCATCTTCCTGATTCAACTCGTGTATTACCTGTAAAAGTAGGCACAACATAAATTAATAGATAAAATAAAACCATAAATACAAATCAAAACTGGCCAGGAGGGAACAAAAACATGATAATACATCAAATAAAATAGCTTTCAGTTTTGTCCATCACAGCAACAGCAGCTGGGCCCCCCCCCCCCCCCACAGTGTGTGGGCTATTTTGTCACCTAGAACCACTGGTGTCTTTAACTCTGTCAAACAACTCTCCGCAGGGGCAAGCACATCTGTTTTTATGGACGCTGCTTTTGTGCGACCACATGACATTTTCTTTGCTATCTCAGAGTCTGGAAAAATGGTCGGCGCTAGCTTGTTACCTCAGTCATTTCACCGGTATGATTGGGAGTGCTGCACCGTGGTTTTCCAAAACTAACCGAGTGACACGAGTAGATTTTAGCCGAGACCGGCGGAAAGGTCGTCTCAAAACTCCATGTGTGTAAAAAGACGATCCACGAGCAGAAATGTGAGATCCACGAGATCCACGAGCAGAATGTGAGATCCACGAGATCCACGAGCAGAATGTGAGATCCACGAGATCCACGAGCAGAATGTGAGATCCACGAGATCCATGAGCAGAATGTGAGATCCACGAGATCCACGAGCAGAAATGTGAGATCCACGAGATCCACGAGCAGAATGTGAGATCCACGAGAAATACGAGCAGAATGTGAGATCCACGAGAAATACGAGCAGAATGTGAGATCCACGAGATCCACGAGCAGAAAGTGAGATCCACGAGATCCACGAGCAGAATGTGAGATCCACGAGAAATACGAGCAGAATGTGAGATCCACGAGATCCACGAGCAGAAAGTGAGATCCACGAGATCCACGAGCAGAAAGTGAGATCCACGAGATCCACGAGCAGAATGTGAGATCCACGAGCAGAAAGTGAGATCCACGAGAACCACGAGCAGAAAGTGAGATCCACGAGATCCACGAGCAGAATGTGAGATCCACGAGATCCACGAGCAGAAAGTGAGATCCACGAGATCCACGAGCAGAAAGTGAGATCCACGAGATCCACGAGCAGAATGTGAGATCCACGAGATCCACGAGCAGAAAGTGAGATCCACGAGATCCACGAGCAGAAAGTGAGATCCACGAGAACCACGAGCAGAAAGTGAGATCCACGAGATCCACGAGCAGAATGTGAGATCCACGAGATCCACGAGCAGAATGTGAGATCCACGAGATCCACGAGCAAAATGTGAGATCCACGAGAACCACGAGCAGAATGTGAGATCCACGAGCAGAAAGTGAGATCCACGAGAACCACGAGCAGAATGTGAGATCCACGAGAACCACGAGCAGAAAGTGAGATCCACGAGATCCACGAGCAGAAAGTGAGATCCACGAGAACCACGAGCAGAAAGTGAGATCCACGAGAACCACGAGCAGAAAGTGAGATCCACGAGCAGAAAGTGAGATCCACGAGATCCACGAGCAGAATGTGAGATCCACGAGCAGAAAGTGAGATCCACGAGATCCACGAGCAGAATGTGAGATCCACGAGAACCACGAGCAGAAAGTGAGAACCACGAGAACCACGAGCAGAATGTGAGATCCACGAGATCCACGAGCAGAAAGTGAGAACCACGAGAACCACGAGCAGAATGTGAGATCCACGAGATCCACGAGCAGAAAGTGAGATCCACGAGATCCACGAGCAGAAAGTGAGATCCACGAGCGCATTTTTGGTTGACAAATACAAAATAGATTCACAAATGCCTGATCGAAAGTTGTCAATGTTAAAGAGATATTCACAGATCTTTTTTTTATTTGTGAAAATATTTAGCGTATTTGCAGATCCGTTTTACATTTGCAGATTTATTTGTGAGTTTGCAAATCTTTTAAATGCATTTGTGGGTGGTGTTTTACATTTACAAATCACATATTTACTCACTAATTATTTTTAAGTTCACACAAATAATTATGAGACATATCTATGCCCATATCACCGCCATGTGAAATGACTCTCTGAGAGTCGCCCTGCACTGGCTTCACCCACGCGTATAACCTGCTGCGTCGCCTGCGTTATTGACTTTCGTTGTTGTTGTTGGGGCCGCGGGGGGGCGTGTGTGAGTGAGTTACTCTCATTGGTTAACACTTGACCCGCACCCAGCGTGTGTTACAGTTTGATTGACAGCAAACACAGCCCCATGATGATAGCCTTCCCTGCTTTCTCAACAGCCATTGGATAAATCTGATTTTAAGAAAAGCGTTTTAGCCAATCAAAATGAAATATGCAGGACATCGTCTCAATTTGCGGGACGCACCAAAAGTCGTGAAAATGCTGTGCAGTCCCGCGCAAAACGGGACATCTGGTCACCCTACCTGGGAGGCTGAATTCATTCCATACGTGCATGAACGTAATGACGCAGCGTGACGTGATGACGCGGCGCCAGACCCGGAAGTGATGTTTAGTCAGCTGACTGAAAACAACAACAACAACATCAGAGGAGCTCCGGGAAAATAACGGGAATACTTCTCCTTAGTTACGGGAATACTTCTCCTTAGTTACGGGGATACTGCTCCTTCCTCCCGGGGATACTGCTCCTTATTACCGGGGATACTGCTCCTTCCTCCCGGGGATACTGCTCCTTCCTCCCGGGGATACTGCTCCTTATTACCGGGGATACTGCTCCTTATTACCGGGGATACTGCTCCTTATTACCGGGGATACTGCTCCTTATTACCGGGGATACTGCTCCTTATTACCGGGGATACTGCTCCTTATTACCGGGGATACTGCTCCTTATTACCGGGGATACTGCTCCTTAGTACCGGGGATACAGCTCCTTCCTCCCGGGGATACTGCTCCTTCCCCCGGGGGTCTCAGAGTGGTCCTCCTCCCTGGTTCTCCCCCCTCCTCTCGATGTGGATCCCCCCGGAGGAGGTGTTGCTGGCCGGGCCTCTGTGGGTCTCTGAGCGGGCAAACCCCTTCTTCATCCTGCAGAGGAGGAGAGGGCATGGCCGAGGAGGGGGGCTGTCCGGTGAGTACAAGTACTCAGATATTGTACATTAGTAAAAGTACAAGTACTCAGATATTGTACATTAGTAAAAGTACAAGTACTCAGATATTGTACTTGAGTAAAAGTAGAAGTACTCAGATATTGTACTTGAGTAAAAGTAGAAGTACTCAGGTCTTGTACTTGAGTAAAAGTAGAAGTACTCAGATATTGTACTTGAGTAAAAGTACAAGTACTCAGATATTGTACATGAGTAAAAGTACAAGTACTCAGATCTTGTACTTGGGTAAAAGTAGAAGTACTCAGATCTTGAAGTAAAAGTACAAGTACTCAGATATTGTACTTGAGTAAAAGTAGAAGTACTCAGATCTTGAAGTAAAAGTACAAGTACTCAGATCTTGTACTTGAGTGAAAGTAGAAGTACTCAGATCTTGCACTTGAGTTAAAGTAGAAGTACTCAGATCTTGAAGTAAACGTACAAGTACTCAGATATTGTACTTGAGTAAAAGTACAAGTACTCAGATATTGTACATGAGTAAAAGTACAAGTACTCAGATATTGTACTTGAGTAAAAGTACAAGTACTCAGATATTGTACTTGAGTAAAAGTACAAGTACTCAGATATTGTACATGAGTAAAAGTACAAGTACTCAGATCTTGTACTTGAGTAAAAGTAGAAGTACTCAGATCTTGTACTTGAGTAAAAGTAGAAGTACTCAGATATTGTACTTGGGTAAAAGTACAAGTACTCAGATCTTGTACTTGAGTAAAAGTAGAAGTACTCAGATCTTGTACTTGAGTAAAAGTAGAAGTACTCAGATCTTGCACTTGAGTTAAAGTAGAAGTACTCAGATCTTGAAGTAAAAGTACAAGTACTCAGATATTGTACTTGAGTAAAAGTAGAAGTACTCAGATATTGTACTTGAGTAAAAGTAGTAGTACTCAGATCTTGTACTTGAGTAAAAGTACAAGTACTCAGATATTGTACTTTAGTAAAAGTACAATACTCAGATATTGTACTTTAGTAAAGTAGAAGTACTCAGGTCTTGTACTTTAGTGAAAGTAGAAGTACTCAGATCTTGTAGTTGAGTAAAAGTAGAAGTACTCAGATCTTGTACTTGAGTAAAAGTAGAAGTACTCAGATCTTGTACTTGAGTAAAAGTAGAAGTACTCAGATCTTGTTCTTGAGTAAAAGTAGAAGTACTCAGATCTTGTACTTGAGTAAAAGTAGAAGTACTCAGATCTTGTACTTGAGTAAAAGTAGAAGTACTCAGATATTGTACTTGAGTAAAAGTAGTAGTACTCAGATCTTGTACTTGAGTAAAAGTACAAGTACTCAGATATTGTACTTTAGTAAAAGTACAAGTACTCAGATATTGTACTTTAGTAAAAGTACAAGTACTCAGATATTGTAATTGAGTAAAAGTAGAAGTACTCAGGTCTTGTACTTTAGTGAAAGTAGAAGTACTCAGATCTTGTAGTTGAGTAAAAGTAGAAGTACTCAGATCTTGTACTTGAGTAAAAGTAGAAGTACTCAGATCTTGTACTTGAGTAAAAGTAGAAGTACTCAGATCTTGTACTTGAGTAAAAGTAGAAGTACTCAGGTCTTGTACTTTAGTGAAAGTAGAAGTACTCAGATCTTGTAGTTGAGTAAAAGTAGAAGTACTCAGATCTTGTACTTGAGTAAAAGTAGAAGTACTCAGATCTTGTAGTTGAGTAAAAGTAGAAGTACTCAGATCTTGTACTTGAGTAAAAGTAGAAGTACTCAGATCTTGTACTTGAGTAAAAGTAGAAGTACTCAGATCTTGTTCTTGAGTAAAAGTAGAAGTACTCAGATCTTGTACTTGAGTAAAAGTAGAAGTACTCAGATCTTGTACTTGAGTTAAAGTAGAAGTACTCAGATCTTGTACTTGAGTAAAAGTAGAAGTACTCAGATCTTGTTCTTGAGTAAAAGTAGAAGTACTCAGATCTTGTACTTGAGTAAAAGTAGAAGTACCCAGATCTTGTACTTGAGTAAAAGTAGAAGTACTCAGATCTTGAAGTAAAAGTACAAGTACTCAGATATTGTACTTGAGTAAAAGTAGAAGTACTCAGATCTTGAAGTAAAAGTACAAGTACTCAGATCTTGTACTTGAGTGAAAGTAGAAGTACTCAGATCTTGCACTTGAGTTAAAGTAGAAGTACTCAGATCTTGAAGTAAAAGTACAAGTACTCAGATATTGTACTTGAGTAAAAGTACAAGTACTCAGATATTGTACATGAGTAAAAGTACAAGTACTCAGATATTGTACTTGAGTAAAAGTACAAGTACTCAGATATTGTACTTGAGTAAAAGTACAAGTACTCAGATATTGTACATGAGTAAAAGTACAAGTACTCAGATCTTGTACTTGAGTAAAAGTAGAAGTACTCAGATCTTGTACTTGAGTAAAAGTAGAAGTACTCAGATATTGTACTTGGGTAAAAGTACAAGTACTCAGATCTTGTACTTGAGTAAAAGTAGAAGTACTCAGATCTTGTACTTGAGTAAAAGTAGAAGTACTCAGATCTTGCACTTGAGTTAAAGTAGAAGTACTCAGATCTTGAAGTAAAAGTACAAGTACTCAGATATTGTACTTGAGTAAAAGTAGAAGTACTCAGATATTGTACTTGAGTAAAAGTAGTAGTACTCAGATCTTGTACTTGAGTAAAAGTACAAGTACTCAGATATTGTACTTTAGTAAAAGTACAAGTACTCAGATATTGTACTTTAGTAAAAGTAGAAGTACTCAGGTCTTGTACTTTAGTGAAAGTAGAAGTACTCAGATCTTGTAGTTGAGTAAAAGTAGAAGTACTCAGATCTTGTACTTGAGTAAAAGTAGAAGTACTCAGATCTTGTACTTGAGTAAAAGTAGAAGTACTCAGATCTTGTTCTTGAGTAAAAGTAGAAGTACTCAGATCTTGTACTTGAGTAAAAGTAGAAGTACTCAGATCTTGTACTTGAGTAAAAGTAGAAGTACTCAGATATTGTACTTGAGTAAAAGTAGTAGTACTCAGATCTTGTACTTGAGTAAAAGTACAAGTACTCAGATATTGTACTTTAGTAAAAGTACAAGTACTCAGATATTGTACTTTAGTAAAAGTACAAGTACTCAGATATTGTAATTGAGTAAAAGTAGAAGTACTCAGGTCTTGTACTTTAGTGAAAGTAGAAGTACTCAGATCTTGTAGTTGAGTAAAAGTAGAAGTACTCAGATCTTGTACTTGAGTAAAAGTAGAAGTACTCAGATCTTGTACTTGAGTAAAAGTAGAAGTACTCAGATCTTGTACTTGAGTAAAAGTAGAAGTACTCAGGTCTTGTACTTTAGTGAAAGTAGAAGTACTCAGATCTTGTAGTTGAGTAAAAGTAGAAGTACTCAGATCTTGTACTTGAGTAAAAGTAGAAGTACTCAGATCTTGTAGTTGAGTAAAAGTAGAAGTACTCAGATCTTGTACTTGAGTAAAAGTAGAAGTACTCAGATCTTGTACTTGAGTAAAAGTAGAAGTACTCAGATCTTGTTCTTGAGTAAAAGTAGAAGTACTCAGATCTTGTACTTGAGTAAAAGTAGAAGTACTCAGATCTTGTACTTGAGTTAAAGTAGAAGTACTCAGATCTTGTACTTGAGTAAAAGTAGAAGTACTCAGATCTTGTTCTTGAGTAAAAGTAGAAGTACTCAGATCTTGTACTTGAGTAAAAGTAGAAGTACCCAGATCTTGTACTTGAGTAAAAGTAGAAGTACCAGAGTGTAGGAATACTCTGTTACAGTAAAAGTCCTGCATTCAAAATGTTCCTCAAGTGAAAGTAGAAAAGTATTCTCATCAAAATCTAGTGAAAGTAGCGACAGTAAAAGTAGTCATTGTGCAGATTGGTCCATCTCAGAATAATATGATATGTTTGATAATGATTGATCATGAAAGTGTTCTCAAAGCTGGTAAAGGTGCAGCTAGTTTGAATGATATATTCTGTTAATACTAAATACTAAGTATTGATCCTGTGTTCTGCAGGTCTGCTGGTGGGCACCCTGGACGTGGTTCTGGACTCCAGCGCCCGGGTTGCTCCCTATCGGATCCTCCTGCAGACGGCCGGCGCTCAGATCTACTGGAACATCGCAAGCGGTGTGTTGAAGCCATTTTGCATTTCTATCTTATTTATATTTATAATGAAACATTATGAATGTTTTGTATATGATGTTTTATTATTTATATGTATTATTGTTTTGATTGATGCCAACTATCAATGTATTGTTATGGTGGCGTCATATAGGCGTGGTTTTGGCCTTTAACAGACAACAGGTGACAGGTGCTCACGATGAGTGGAAGGCAAACTGTTTATTAACCGCACGATAGAGACCGCGTGTGTTTGGGTTTTAATTTTAACCCTGGGCTGTGTCTTGCAGGCTCGTCCAGGAAGGAGATCACGGAGCACTGGGATTGGCTGGAGTCAAACCTGCTGCAGACCATCTCCATCTTTGACAACGACGAAGACGTCACCACCTTCGTCAAGGGAAAGATCTCAGTAAGTCACTTCCTGTTTACTTGCTCAGGTCTCTCTTCCTGTGTGTCATCCTTTCAGTGAGTGATGTCACTTCCTGCAGGGCATCATCGCAGAGGAGAACCGGCTAAAGCAGGGCGAGGAGCAGGAGGAGGATTGTGGGAAGTTTCGGGAGGCGGAGCTGAAGATGAGGAGGCTGTTCGGGATGCCGGAGGAAGAAGCTGGTCAACTATTACTCCTGCAGCTTCTGGAAGGGAAGGGTGCCGCGGCAGGGCTGGCTCTACCTGTCCGTCAACCACCTGTGCTTCTACTCCTTCCTGTTGGGCAAGGAGGGTACGGCCGGCCAATCACAGGCCAGAGTTCTTTCATATCATTTCAACAGTGAAACGGAAAACACGAAGCGCAAACTGCCCTGGCCATTGAAGAGTAAATTAACAACTTCTGTAGTAACCTGACGGTACTCCTCTAGTAACCTAACGGTACTCCTCTAGTTACCTGAATGTACTCCTCTAGTTACCTGAAGGTACTTCTCTAGTAACCTGATGGTACTCCTCTAGTAACCTAAAGGTACTCCTCTAGTAACCTGAAGGTACTCCTCTAGTAACCTGAAGGTACTTCTCTAGTAACCTGAAGGTACTTCTCTAGTAACCTGAAGGTACTTCTCTAGTAACCTAACGGTACTCCTCTAGTAACCTAAAGGTACTTCTCTAGTAACCTGAAGGTACTTCTCTAGTAACCTAACGGTACTCCTCTAGTAACCTAAAGGTACTCCTCTAGTAACCTGAAGGTACTTCTCTAGTAACCTGAAGGTACTCCTCTAGTAACCTAAAGGTACTCCTCTAGTAACCTGAATGTACTCCTCTAGTAACCTAACGGTACTCCTCTAGTAACCTGAAGGTACTCCTCTAGTAACCTAACGGTACTCCTCTAGTTACCTGAATGTACTCCTCTAGTTACCTGAAGGTACTTCTCTAGTAACCTGATGGTACTCCTCTAGTAACCTAAAGGTACTCCTCTAGTAACCTAAAGGTACTTCTGTAGTAACCTGAAGGTACTCCTCTAGTAACCTAACGGTACTCCTCTAGTTACCTGAATGTACTCCTCTAGTTACCTGAAGGTACTTCTCTAGTAACCTGATGGTACTCCTCTAGTAACCTAAAGGTACTCCTCTAGTAACCTAAAGGTACTTCTCTAGTAACCTGAAGGTACTCCTCTAGTAACCTGAATGTACTCCTCTAGTTACCTGAAGGTACTTCTCTAGTAACCTGATGGTACTCCTCTAGTAACCTAAAGGTACTCCTCTAGTAACCTGAAGGTACTCCTCTAGTAACCTGAAGGTACTTCTCTAGTAACCTGAAGGTACTTCTCTAGTAACCTAACGGTACTCCTCTAGTAACCTAAAGGTACTTCTCTAGTAACCTGAAGGTACTTCTCTAGTAACCTAACGGTACTCCTCTAGTAACCTAAAGGTACTCCTCTAGTAACCTGAAGGTACTTCTCTAGTAACCTGAAGGTACTCCTCTAGTAACCTAAAGGTACTCCTCTAGTAACCTGAAGGTACTCCTCTAGTAACCTGAAGGTATTCCTCTAGTAACCTGAAGGTACTTCTCTAGTAACCTGAAGTACTCCTCTAGTAACCTGAAGGTACTCCTCTAGTAACCTGAGGTACTTCTCTAGTAACCTGATGGTACTCCTCTAGTTACCTGAAGGTACTCCTCTAGTAACCTAACGGTACTCCTCTAGTTACCTGAATGTACTCCTCTAGTTACCTGATGGTACTCCTCTAGTAACCTGAAGGTACTCCTCTAGTAACCTGAAGGTACTTCTCTAGTAACCTAACAGTACTCCTCTAGTTACCTGAATGTACTCCTCTAGTTACCTGAAGGTACTTCTCTAGTAACCTGAAGGTACTCCTCTAGTAACCTGAAGGTTTCTCTAGTAACCTGAAGGTACTTCTCTAGTAACCTGAAGGTACTCCTCTAGTAACCTGAAGGTACTCCTCTAGTAACCTGAAGGTACTTCTCTAGTAACCTGAAGGTACTCCTCTAGTAACCTGAAGGTACTCCTCTAGTAACCTGAAGGTACTCCTCTAGTAACCTGAAGGTACTTCTCTAGTAACCTAACGGTACTCCTCTAGTACCTGAATGTACTCCTCTAGTACCTGAAGGTACTTCTCTAGTAACCTGACGGTACTCCTCTAGTAACCTAAAGGTACTCCTCTAGTAACCTAAAGGTACTTCTCTAGTAACCTGAAGGTACTCCTCTAGTAACCTAAAGGTACTCCTCTAGTTACCTGAAGGTACTTCTCTAGTAACCTGACGGTACTCCTCTAGTAACCTAAAGGTACTCCTCTAGTAACCTAAAGGTACTTCTCTAGTAACCTGAAGGTACTCCTCTAGTAACCTAAAGGTACTCCTCTAGTAACCTGAAGGTACTCCTCTAGTAACCTGAAGGTACTTCTCTAGTAACCTGAAGGTACTTCTCTAGTAACCTGAAGGTACTTCTCTAGTAACCTGAAGGTACTCCTCTAGTAACCTGAAGGTACTCCTCTAGTAACCTAAAGGTACTCCTCTAGTAACCTGAAGGTACTCCTCTAGTAACCTGAAGGTACTCCTCTAGTAACCTGAAGGTACTTCTCTAGTAACCTGAAGGTACTTCTCTAGTAACCTGAAGGTACTCCTCTAGTAACCTGAAGGTAGATTAGATTGTTCAGGAACCAGACGATGTGCCCTCCTTTGTGTTTCATCTCTATCTCAGTGGTCAGGGGTCAGGGTTGTTTATCTGTTTTATCTCTGTCTCTCTGCATCTCATTGACCCTGGTGGTGCAGGGGTCGGAGGTCAGGGTTGTTTATCTGATTTATCTCTGTCTCTCTGCATCTCATTGACCCTGGTGGTGCAGGGGTCGGAGGTCAGGGTTGTTTATCTGATTTATCTCTGTCTCTCTGCATCTCAGTGACCCTGGTGGTGCAGTGGTCGGAGGTGACCCAGCTGGAGAAGAACGCCACGCTGGTGTTTCCAGAAAGCGTTCGAGTCAGCACGCGTCACACCGAGTACTTCTTCTCCATGTTTCTCAACATCAACGACACCTTCAAGCTGATGGAGCAGCTCGCCAACATGGCCATGCGGCAGCTTCTGGACAACGAGGCATTCGCTGCCGACGCTCGCTTCCCAAACCTGCAAGACGCTGAAGAACGTCTCTGCGCTCAAGAGGTCTCACTCTGTTCAGATTCACATGTGTTTAGTTATGATTATAAATAATAACATGTTGTGTTTCACAGCCTTTATATTATGAAGACTCACTCCCTCTGACCTTTGACCTGATCAGCTGTTTCCTGTCCTGCAGGGATCTGGACGCCCGGGCGAAGAACGAGCATTACCGCACGATGTTCCGGCTGACGCAGGACGAGCGTCTGGACGGACACACGGACTGCACCCTGTGGGCGCCGTTCGCCAAGATGCACGTGGTGGGACAGCTGTTCATCTCCAACAACTACATCTGTTTCAACAGCAGAGAAGAAGACCTGTGTCAGCTGATCATCCCCCTCAGAGAGGTAAACAGGAAGTCAGCTGATCATCCCCTCAGAGAGGTAAACAGGAAGTCAGCTGATCATCCCCTCAGAGAGGTAAACAGGAAGTCAGCTGAGCATCCCCCTCAGAGAGGTAAACAGGAAGTCAGCTGATCATCCCCCTCAGAGAGGTAAACAGGAAGTCAGCTGATCATCCCCTCAGAGAGGTAAACAGGAAGTCAGCTGATCATCCCCTCAGAGAGGTAAACAGGAAGTCAGCTGATCCTCCCCCTCAGAGAGGTAAACAGGAAGTCAGCTGATCATCCCCTCAGAGAGGTAAACAGGAAGTCAGCTGATCATCCCCTCAGAGAGGTAAACAGGAAGTCAGCTGATCCTCCCCCTCAGTGAGGTAAACAGGAAGTCAGCTGAGCATCCCCCTCAGAGAGGTAAACAGGAAGTCAGCTGATCATCCCCTCAGAGAGGTAAACAGGAAGTCAGCTGATCATCCCCCTCAGAGAGGTAAACAGGAAGTCAGCTGATCGTCCCCTCAGAGAGGTAAACAGGAAGTCAGCTGATCCTCCCCCTCAGAGAGGTAAACAGGAAGTCAGCTGATCATCCCCCTCAGAGAGGTAAACAGGAAGTCAGCTGATCATCCCCTCAGAGAGGTAAACAGGAAGTCAGCTGATCCTCCCCCTCAGAGAGGTAAACAGGAAGTCCTTCATGATAAAGAGGAAGTCACTGCATGATAAGACCTGATGTAAACCAACACCAGACTTAGGACTGTGTTTCCCATGATGCTCTTTACCCGTGATACTCAGTTACCCATGATGCTCAGTTACCCATGATGCTCTTTACCCGTGATACTCAGTTACCCATGATGCTCTTTACCCGTGATACTCAGTTACCCATGATGCTCAGTTACCCATGATGCTCTTTACCCGTGATACTCAGTTACCCATGATGCTCAGTTACCCATGATGCTCTTTACCCGTGATACTCAGTTACCCATGATGCTCTTTACCCGTGATACTCAGTTACCCATGATGCTCTTTACCCGTGATACTCAGTTACCCATGATGCTCAGTTACCCATGATGCTCTTTACCCGTGATACTCAGTTACCCATGATGCTCTTTACCCGTGATACTCAGTTACCCATGATGCTCTTTACCCGTGATACTCAGTTACCCATGATGCTCTTTACCCGTGATACTCAGTTACCCATGATGCTCTTTACCCGTGATATTCAGTTACCCATGATGCTCTTTACCCGTGATACTCAGTTACCCATGATGCTCTTTACCCGTGATACTCAGTTACCCATGATGTTCTTTACCCGTGATACTCAGTTACCCATGATGCTCTTTACCCGTGATACTCAGTTACCCATGATGCTCTTTACCCGTGATACTCAGTTACCTATGATGCTCAGTTACCCATGATGCTCTTTACCCGTGATACTCAGTTACCCATGATGTTCTTTACCCGTGATACTCAGTTACCCATGATGCTCTTTACCCGTGATACTCAGTTACCCATGATGCTCTTTACCCGTGATACTCAGTTACCCATGATGCTCTTTACCCGTGATACTCAGTTACCCATGATGCTCAGTTACCCATGATGCTCTTTACCCGTGATACTCAGTTACCCATGATGCTCTTTACCCCTTGATACTCAGTTACCCATGATGCTCTTTACCCATGATACTCAGTTACCCATGATGCTCTTTACCCGTGATACTCAGTTACCCATGATGCTCTTTACCTGTGATACTCAGTTGCCCATGATGCTCTTTACCCGTGATACTCAGTTACCCATGATGCTCTTTACCCGTGATACTCAGTTACCCATGATGCTCTTTACCCGTGATACTCAGTTACCCATGATGCTCTTTACCCGTGATACTCAGTTACCCATGATGTTCTTTACCCGTGATACTCAGTTACCCATGATGCTCTTTACCCGTGATACTCAGTTACCCATGATGCTCTTTACCCGTGATACTCAGGCCCAATTCCAAACCACACCCTACCTGACACTCTCAGCTCAGCGAGGCTCCTCCTCTCAGATGGAGGGAGTAAACACAGCAGCAAGCTTTGGGACAGACTCCCCTCTCTCCGGCAGAAACAGGAAATGCCGTAACTGTGTGTACCAACGGTTTCAGATCAGCTTCTCTTTGACAAAACATTAACATTAATAACTCAAGTAAAACTCCATCTTTAATTGTGTTACTTTTTTGTAAAGCTCTTTTAGTTTTAAACCTGATGTTTATAAGCTTCTTAGTTTTTGCAACAGTCTGTAAATAAACACAACATTAGGCGCTTTCACACCAAGTACTTTTCCCAGGAATAGTTCCCCGGAAATCTTTAGTTACGGAACTATCTAGTAGATCGCGTTCTCACCGGAATAAGTCCCTGAGGAAGGACTACCCAAATGAAGCCGCTGACTTCACTTCTTCTGCTTTGGGTTTACTGGCAGGCCGCAAACAACTTCACGGCGTATACTGCCACCCAAAGTCCCGGAGCCCCCCGCACTCCGGGACTTTGGGTGGCAGTAAATCGCCACCCGAAGTCCCGGGTAAATCGCCGACACCTCCTCATCACTCCTCCGCTCCCACGTTTTATTTTGTGTTGCCATAAGTTAGTCTCTCTCCGTTGGTGCGCTGGGCTAATGCTAATGCTATTAATGCTAATGCGAGCAAATAAAATGGCGGCTTCACAAAACTTTTCTGAGTTTTACGGGGCGTGGTCATGGATGTATAATAAGAACTGGATACAGCGTGGGAGGCCGGGTCTCGTTCTTTCCTATGAGAGCTGCTCATTGGCGCATGAGGACAAAATGGCCCAACTTTTGAGAGAGCGAAACGTCACAGATTACCCAGCATGCCTGGCTGCCAGAGCAGAAGAACCCGTATGTGCGCTCACAGAGCATGCGCCCCTTAAGCCCCGCCCCCCACCATTCTCGGCTCAGTAGAATGAATGGAGAGAGAAAATAAATCTAGATTCGGCTTTTAGTGCATTTTACAACTTTAAGGACCGAATGATTCTAATAAGGGCTATCACATAGTTCATACTGGGTAGTTTATATAGTTTAAAAAAAAATTTCCACCGATTTACAGACGTCTCTTTCCCATGTTAGTCAATGGGAAAAAGTTGTTTTGGGCCGGGTGACGTCACGGACTGATACGGAAGTTGCAGTACCGCCGTTAGGACACAACTAATATTGGCACAGAGTCCGGCGCACTTCCTGGGGGCTTGGGCGTGGTTTGCAATTCGCCCAGCCAATTTTCCTTCCCAGGAAAGTACCACCTCTCTAGCAGGGACTGAAAAGGGGTGAAAAGGTTCCCAAAAAAAAAATCTAATTCCAGATCTTTTTGGTGTGAACGCAAAATCCCAGGAACTATCGGAACTATTCCGGGGAAAAGTACTCCGATGTGAAAGTGCTTCTTATAATAAAATGCACACATTTACCTTTTTCTAGACTAAACACAGGTATGACCCTGAGTTAAAAACATATGAGGTTATCATGAGGTTGTTAACATCGCAGTTTATCAGTGGATGTTTGCTGGAACTACTTAACAGCGTGTTTCCTGACGGACACACACAGCGTGGAGACCGGTCAGGTGGAGCAGCAGGTGGAGTCAGGTGGAGCAGCAGGTGAAGTCAGGTGGAGCAGCAGCTGATGTCAGGTGGAGCAGCAGGTGGAGTCAGGTGGAGCAGCAGGTGGAGTCAGGTGGAGCAGAAGGTGGAGTCAGGTGGAGCAGAAGGTGGAGTCAGGTAGAGCCGCAGGTGAAGTCAGATGGAGCAGCAGGTGGAGTCAGATGGAGCAGCAGGTGGAGTCAGGTGGAGCAGCAGGTGAAGTCAGGTGGAGCAGCAGGTGATGTCAGGTGGAGCAGCAGGTGGAGTCAGGTGGAGCAGCAGGTGAAGTCAGGTGGAGCAGCAGGTGGAGTCAGGTGGAGCAGCAGGTGGAGTCAGGTGGAGCAGAAGGTGGAGTCAGGTAGAGCCGCAGGTGAAGTCAGATGGGGCAGCAGGTGGAGTCAGGTGGTGCAGCAGGTGGAGTCAGGTGGAGCAGCAGGTGAAGTCAGGTGGAGCAGCAGGTGGAGTCAGGTGGAGCAGCAGGTGGAGTCAGGTGGAGCAGAAGGTGGAGTCAGGTAGAGCCGCAGGTGAAGTCAGATGGAGCAGCAGGTGGAGTCAGATGGAGCAGCAGGTGGAGTCAGGTGGAGCAGCAGGTGGAGTCAGGTGGAGCAGCAGGTGGAGTCAGGTGGAGCAGCAGGTGGAGTCAGGTGGAGCAGCAGGTGGAGTCAGGTTGAGCAGAAGGTGGAGTCAGGTGGAGCCGCAGGTGAAGTCAGATGGGGCAGCAGGTGGAGTCAGGTGGAGCAGCAGGTGGAGTCAGGCGGAGCAGCAGGTGGATTCAGGTGGAGCAGCAGGTGGAGTCAGGTGGAGCAGAAGGTGGAGTCAGGTAGAGCAGCAGGTGCAGTCAGGTGGAGTCAGGTGGAGCAGCAAGTGGAGTCAGGTGGAGCAGCAGGTGGAGTCAGGTGGAGCAGCAAGTGGAGTCAGGTGGAGCAGCAGGTGAAGTCAGGTGGAGCAGCAGGTGGAGTCAGGTGGAGCAGCAGGTGGAGTCCAGGGTGAGCAGAAGGTGGAGTCAGGTAGAGCCGCAGGTGAAGTCAGATGGAGCAGCAGGTGGAGTCAGGTGGTGCAGCAGGTGGAGTCAGGTGGGGCAGCAGGTGGAGTCAGGTGGAGCAGCAGGTGAAGTCAGGTCGAGCAGCAGGTGATGTCAGGTGGAGCAGCAGATGATGTCAGGTGGAGCAGAAGGTGAAGCAGGTAGAGAGCAGGTGGAGCAGCAGGTGGAGCAGGTGGAGTCAGGTGGAGTCAGGTGGAGCAGCAGGTGATGTCAGGTGGAGCAGCAGATGATGTCAGGTGGAGCAGAAGGTGAAGTCAGGTAGAGCAGCAGGTGGAGCAGCAGGTGGAGTCAGGTGGAGCAGCAGGTGAAGTCAGGTGGAACAGCAGGTGGAGTCAGGTAGAGCAGCAGGTGGAGTCAGGTGGAGCAGCAAGTGGAGTCAGGTGGAGCAGCAGGTGGAGTCAGGTGGAGCAGCAGGTGGAGTCAGGTGGAGCAGCAGGTGAAGTCAGATGGAGCAGCAGGTGGAGTCAGGTAGAGCAGCAGGTGGAGTCAGGTGGAGCAGCAAGTGGAGTCAGGTGGAGCAGCAGGTGGAGTCAGGTGGAGCAGCAAGTGGAGTCAGGTGGAGCAGCAGGTGAAGTCAGATGGAGCAGCAGGTGGAGTCAGGTAGGGCAGCAGGTGGAGTCAGGTGGAGCAGCAAGTGGAGTCAGGTGGAGCAGCAGGTGGAGTCAGGTGGAGCAGCAGGTGAAGTCAGGTGGAACAGCAGGGGAAGTCAGGTAGAGCAGCAGGTGGAGTCAGGTTGAGCAGCAGGTGGAGTCAGGTGAAGCAGCAGGTGGAGTCAGGTGGAGCAGCAGGTGGAGTCAGATGGAGCAGCAGGTGGAGTCAGGTGGAGCAGCAGGTGGAGTCAGGTGAAGCAGCAGGTGGAGTCAGGTGGAGCAGCAGGTGAAGTCAGGTGGAGCAGACTCGCTGATTGAGGGCTTGATAAGCCACTCCCCCTCCACACTCGTTGGTTTGGAACAGCACTTAATGTGGCGGACCCTCCGTGCGAACGCGCAAACGGAGGGGTAGTGTGTAGGAGGCGGTTTGGAATTGGGCCTCAGTTACCCATGATGCTCTTTACCCATGATGCTCTTTTCCCATGATGCTTTGCTGCAGGTGTCAGTTGAGAGGCAGACAGCAGCAGCATCCTGCCGTGTCCCGTCTCCATCAGCACCAAGAACAAGACCAACTTCCTGTTCGCTAACCTCAAAGACAGAGACTTCCTGCTCCAGCGGATCTCCGACTTCCTGCAGCGGACCCCCGACAGCAGCGGGGGGGAAACCAGCCCCCTGATTGGGCCCCTGGTGGGTCCTGAATCCATCCTGTTTCTGAGGGGTCAGCTGACAGGAAGTAGATCTCTCACAGTGCTTCTGTTTCCTGTCCTCAGGGCTCCTCATCTGAGTCCATCCTCAGGGGCCGACATTACCACCCTGACCTGCCGACAGCCAATCAGGGTCCTGAGGCTCTACCAGACCGGGGCCCCGAGGACCTTGGGCCCAAAGCCGTGAGTTCAAGTCCCTCAGGAAGACCCTTAGATCCTGAGGACCCTTAGATACTGACCCTTAGATACTGAGGACCCTTAGATACTGACCCTAGATACTGAGGACCCTTACATACTGACCCTTAGATACTGAGGACCCTTAGATACAGAGGAACATTAGACACTGAGGACCCTCAGATACTGAAGCTTAGATCCTGAGGACCCTTAGATACTGAGGAACCTTAGATACTGACCCTTAGATACTGAGGACACTTAGATACTGACCCTTAGATACTGAGGACCCTTAGATACTGACCCTTAGATACTGAGGACCCTTAGATACTGACCCTTAGATACTGACCTTAGATACTGAGGACCCTTAGATACTGACCCTTAGATACTGAGGACCCTTAGATACTGAGGACCCTTAGATACTGACCCTTAGATACTGACCTTAGATACTGAGGACCCTTAGATACTGACCCTTAGATACTGACCCTTAGATACTGAGGACCCTTAGATACTGACCCTTAGATACTGACCCTTAGATACTGAGGACCCTTAGATACTGAGGACCCTTAGATACTTAATTATTACAGTGTAGGCGGGGCGATCGGCTGTTCGGCGACGCTGCGTAAAACTGCCGTGACGTCATCTTCAATGCGAACCACAAAACCAAAACATCAGCTGTTAGCTGTTAGCACTCAGAGCTCACAGCTCCTCATATCTGTTCAGAAACTGGACAAAAGTTAAACAAGTCCAAACCACAGCCGGTCTGTGTCATGGAGAATACAGGCGCTGCTTTATTTATGTCTGTAGGCCGTTGTTGTGTGTGGACGGAGCATATACTGCGTTAGCTTAGCCTGATCGATCCGATCTCCATTTAGAAAACACGCATTCTAAAAGGTGTTTCTCCTGCCGTCTGTCTGCAGACTCGTAAAAGCATTAATTCATGGTTCTTACTAACCGGTATCAGTATGTTGTTACTTCGGCATCATTTAGAAACGTGTATTACAATTAAATCACGGTCACATGTGTTCATCTTGTTGTAGTTGTAGCCCCCTTGCCAGCGATTCTCTCTGACCAATCAGCAGTCGACAGTGTTTACGTCACTAGTTTACCATATTCAGCCCGGTAAGAACCTCGATTTTGGAGGGCCAGAAAAAAGGTGAAAAAGTAGTCCTGAGCCGGAACTACCCCTAGTGGAAAAGCATAAAAAAGTGGGCTTGGTTTGGCCCGGCCCGCTTAAACCGTGCTACGTGCTGCAGTGGAAAAGCGCCATTAGATACTGAGGACCCTTAGATACAGAGGAACATTAGACACTGAGGACCCTCAGATACTGAAGCTTAGATCCTGAGGACCCTTAGATACTGAAGACCCTCAGATACTGACCCTCAGATACTGAGGACAGGACCCTCAGATACTGACCCTCAGATACTGAGGACCCTTAGATACTGAGGACCCTCAGATACTGACCGTCAGATACTGAGGACCCTACTTACCCTCCTCCCCCCCCCAGATGAAGGAGAGGATGAAGGAGGAGGCTTGGAACATCCTTCTCATCTTCTCAGAGTTCGTCGAGGAGTCTGCATGTACCGGACCTCCAGAACCAGAGAGCTGGTCCTGAACGGGATCCCAGAGAACCTGAGGGGGGAGCTGTGGATGCTGTTCTCTGGTGAGGGTTCACTCATTCACTCATTATTCATTCATTCGTTCACTCATTCATTCACTCATTCACTCATTATTCATTCACTCGTTCACTCATTCATTCACTCATCACTCATTATTTATTCACTCATTATGTATTCACTCATTCACCCACTCATTCACTCATTCATTCACTCATTCATTCACTCATCCATTCACTCATCCATTCATTCACTCATTCATTCACTCATTATTCATTATACATTCACTCATTCACTCATTATTCATTCACTCATTCACCCACTCATTCACTCATTCATTCACTCATTCATTCACTCATCCATTCACTCATCCATTCATTCACTCATTCATTCACTCATTATTCATTATACATTCACTCGTTCACTCATTCATTCATTCACTCATTCATTCACTCATTCACTCATTATTCATTCACTCATTCATTCACTCATTCATTCACTCATCCATTCACTCATCCATTCATTCACTCATTCATTCACTCATTATTCATTATACATTCATTCGTTCACTCATTCATTAATTCACTCATTCATTCACTCATTATTTATTCACTCATTATATATTCACTCATTCACCCACTCATTCACTCATTCATTCACTCATCCATTCACTCATCCATTCATTCACTCATTCATTCACTCATTATTCATTATACATTCACTCGTTCACTCATTCATTAATTCACTCATTCATTCACTCATCACTCAATATTTATTCACTCATTATGTATTCACTCATTCACCCACTCATTCACTCATTCATTCACTCATTCACTCATTATTCATTCACTCATTCAATCACTCATTCATTCACTCATCCATTCACTCATCCATTCATTCACTCATTCATTCACTCATTATTCATTATACATTCATTCATTCACTCATTCATTAATTCACTCATTCATTCACTCATTATTTATTCACTCATTATGTATTCACTCATTCACCCACTCATTCACTCATTCATTCACTCATTCACTCATTATTCATTCACTCATTCATTCACTCATCCATTCACTCATCCATTCATTCACTCATTCATTCACTCATTATTCATTATACATTCACTCGTTCACTCATTCATTCATTCACTCATTCATTCACGCATCACTCATTAATTCACACACTAATTCATTCATCACTCATTCACTCATTAATTCACTCATTATTCATTCACTCATTCATTCACTCATCACTCATTCATTCATTCATCATGTAAGAGGATAGCTGTGGATGCTGTTCTCAGTGTTCACTCATTCATGCATTCACTCATTCACTCATTCATTCACTCATTCACTCACTCATTCATTCACTCATTCATTCACTCAAACACTCATTCACTATTTCATTCACTAATCACTCATTCATTCATCATGTAAGAGGATGGCTGTGGTACTAATACTACACACAGTGCTACATCCAGGTACTAATGCTACATCAAGAGTCCTGATCAGGTACTAATACTACACACAGTACTACATCCAGGTACTAATACTACACACAGTACTACATCCAGGTACTAAACTACACACAGTACTACATCCAGGTACTAATACTAACACACAGTACTACATCCAGGTACTAATACTACTCACAGTACTACATCCAGGTACTAATACTACACACAGTACTACATCCAGGTACTAATACTACACACAGTACTACATCCAGGTACTAATACTACACACAGTACTACATCCAGGTACTAATACTACTCACAGTACTACATCCAGGTACTAATACTACACACAGTACTACATCCAGGTACTAATACTACACACAGTGCTACATCCAGGTACTAATACTACTCACAGTACTACATCCAGGCACTAATACTACACACAGTGCTACATCCAGGTACTAATACTACATACAGTACTACATCCAGGTACTAATACTACACACAGTGCTACATCCAGGTACTAATACTACACACAGTACTACATCCAGGTACTAATACTACACACAGTACTACATCCAGGTACTAATACTACACACAGTACTACATCCAGGTACTAATACTACTCACAGTACTACATCCAGGTACTAATGCTACTCACAGTACTACATCCAGGTACTAATACTACACACAGTACTACATCCAGGTACTAATACTACACACAGTACTACATCCAGGTACTAATACTACACACAGTACTACATCCAGGTACTAATGCTACTCACAGTACTACATCCAGGTACTAATACTACACACAGTACTACATCCAGGTACTAATACTACACACAGTACTACATCCAGGTACTAATACTACACACAGTACTACATCCAGGTACTAATACTACACACAGTACTACATCCAGGTACTAATACTACACACAGTACTACATCCAGGTACTAATACTACACACAGTACTACATCCAGGTACTAATGCTACTCACAGTGCTACATCCAGGTACTAATACTACTCACAGTACTACATCCAGGAACTAATGCTACATCAAGAGTCCTGACCAGGTACTAATACTACACACAGTACTACATCCAGGTACTAATGCTACTCACAGTGCTACATCCAGGTACTAATACTACACACAGTACTACATCCAGGTACTAATACTACTCACAGTACTACATCCAGGTACTAATACTACACACAGTACTACATCCAGGTACTAATACTACTCACAGTACTACATCCAGGTAGTAATACTACACACAGTACTACATCCAGGTACTAATACTACACACAGTACTACATCCAGGTACTAATGCTACACACAGTACTACATCCAGGTACTAATACTACACACAGTACTACATCCAGGTACTAATACTACACACAGTACTACATCCAGGTACTAATACTACATACAGTACTACATCCAGGTACTAATACTACATACAGTACTACATCCAGGTACTAATACTACATACAGTACTACATCCAGGTACTAATACTACACACAGTACTACATCCAGGTACTAATGCTACACACAGTACTACATCCAGGTACTAATACTACATACAGTACTACATCCAGGTACTAATACTACACACAGTACTACATCCAGGTACTAATACTACTCACAGTACTACATCCAGGTACTAATACTACACACAGTACTACATCCAGGTACTAATACTACACACAGTACTACATCCAGGTACTAATACTACTCACAGTACTACATCCAGGTAGTAATACTACACACAGTACTACATCCAGGTACTAATACTACTCACAGTACTACATCCAGGTACTAATACTACACACAGTACTACATCCAGGTACTAATACTACTCACAGTACTACATCCAGGTACTAATACTACTCACAGTACTACATCCAGGTACTAATACTACACACAGTACTACATCCAGGTACTAATACTACACACAGTACTACATCCAGGTACTAATACTACTCACAGTACTACATCCAGGTACTAATGCTACTCACAGTACTACATCCAGGTACTAATACTACACACAGTACTACAATCCAGGTACTAATCTACTACCACAGTACTACATCCAGGTACTAATGCTACTCACAGTACTACACCGGTACTAATACTACACACAGTACTACATCCAGGTACTAATACTATCACAGTACTACATCCAGTACTAATACTACACACAGTACTACATCCAGGTACTAATACTACTCACAGTACTACATCCAGGTACTAATACTACTCACAGTGCTACATCCAGGTACTAATACTACACACAGTGCTACATCCAGGTACTAATACTACTCACAGTACTACATCCAGGTACTAATACTACACACAGTACTACATCCAGGTACTAATACTACACACAGTACTACATCCAGGTACTAATACTACACACAGTACTACATCCAGGTACTAATACTACTCACAGTACTACATCCAGGTACTAATGCTACTCACAGTACTACATCCAGGTACTAATACTACACACAGTACTACATCCAGGTACTAATACTACTCACAGTACTACATCCAGGTACTAATACTACTCACAGTGCTACATCCAGGTACTAATACTACACACAGTGCTACATCCAGGTACTAATACCACACGTACTACATCCAGGTACTAATGCTACTCACAGTACTACATCCAGGTACTAATACTACTCACAGTACTACATCCAGGTACTAATACTACACACAGTACTACATCCAGGTACTAATACTACACACAGTACTACATCCAGGTACTAATACTACATCAAGAGTCCTGACCAGGTACTAATACTACATACAGTACTACATCCAGTACTAATACTACTCACAGTACTACATCCAGGTACTAATACTACTCACAGTACTACATCCAGGTACTAATACTACTCCAGTACTACATCCAGGTACTAATACTACACACAGTACTACATCCAGGTACTAATGCTACTCACAGTACTACATCCAGGTACTAATACTACTCACAGTACTACATCCAGGTACTAATACTTCATCAGTGTTATCCAGTTCTTCATCACTGTTATCCAGTTCTTCATCAGTGTTATCAAGTTCTTCATCAGTGTTATCCAGTTCTTCATCACTGTTATCCAGTTCTTCATCACTGTTATCCAGTTCTTCATCAGTGTTATCCAGTTCTTCATCAGTGTTATCCAGTTCTTCATCACTGTTATCCAGTTCTTCATCAGTGTTATCCAGGTCTTCATCAGTGTTATATAGTTCTTCATCAGTGTTATCCAGGTCTTCATCAGTGTTATATAGTTCTTCATCAGTGTTATCCAGTTCTTCATCAGTGTTATCCAGGTCTTCATCAGTGTTATATAGTTCTTCATCAGTGTTATCCAGTTCTTCATCAGTGTTATCCAGTTCTTCATCACTGTTATCCAGTTCTTCATCAGTGTTATCCAGTTCTTCATCAGTGTTATCCAGTTCTTCATCAGTGTTATCCAGTTCTTCATCAGTGTTATCCAGTTCTTCATCAGTGTTATCCAGTTCTTCATCAGTGTTATCAAGTTCTTCATCAGTGTTATCCAGTTCTTCATCACTGTTATCCAGTTCTTCATCAGTGTTATCCAGTTCTTCATCAGTGTTATCCAGTTCTTCATCAGTGTTATCCAGTTCAATTAAGAGGATAGCTGTGGATATTGTTCTCAGTGTTCACTCATTCACTCCTCACCCTTTCACAGGAGCTCAGAATGAGATGGCGTCCCACCCCGGTTACTATGGCGACCTGGTGGAGGCGGCGATGGGGGTTGGCTCTGTGGTTTCCGTGGTGACGGAGGAGATCGAGAGGGACCTTCATCGATCGATGCCCGAACACCGAGCCTTCCAGAACCAGACGGGCATCTCCGCGCTGCGCCGCGTCCTGACCGCGTACGCCCACCGAAACCCAGGCATCGGGTACTGCCAGGGTACTAATACTACATAAAGTACTACATCCAGGTACTAATACTACATACAGTACTACATCCAGGTACTAATACTACATCAGTACTACATCCAGGTACTAATACTACATACAGTACTACATCCAGGTAATAATACTACATACAGTACTACATCCAGTACTAATACTACATACAGTACTACATCCAGGTACTAATAACTACATACAGTACTACATCCAGGTACTAGTACTACATCCAGTACTACATCCAGGTACTAATACCCACACAGTACTACATCCAGGTAACTAATACTTCATCAGTGTTTCCAGTTCTTCATCAGTGTTATCCGTTCTTCATCAGTGTTATCCAGTTCTTCATCAGGTTATCCAGTTCTTCATCAGTGTTATCCAGTTCTTCATCAGTGTTATCCAGGTCTTCATCAGTGTTATCCAGTTCTTCATCAGTGTTATCCAGTTCTTCATCAGTGTTATCCAGTTCTTCATCAGTGTTATCCAGTCTTCATCAGTGTTGTTGTCCTCAGGCGATGAACATCGTCACCTCGGTGCTGCTGCTCTTCCTCCAGAGGAGCAGGCTTTCTGGCTGCTGGTGGCTCTGTTGAGCGCATGCTGCCAGATTACTACAACACAAGAGTTACAGGTACATATATATATAATTATATACACTCACCAGCCTCTTGATCAGGTACCCTTGCTGGGTGGACCCCCCAGACTGAAGGAGCAGCATCAGACATGTTAGCATCACACAGCTGCTGCAGATCTGTAGCTCAGGACGCTCCTCTGCAGACCTCCAACCAGGGGTTATTGACTGTTGCCTTTCTATTATATATATATAATATAATATATAATAAGATGTATGTGATGTGTTCAGGGGCCCTGGTGGATCAGGGGGTGTTCGAGGAGCTGACCAGAGCCTTCCTGCCCCCCCTGTATGAACACATGAGGGATCTGGGGGTGATCTCCACCATCAGCCTCTCCTGGTTCCTCACCCTCTTCCTGTCTGTGATGCCCTTTGACAGCGCCGTGCTGCTGGTGGACTGCTTCTTCTACGAGGGCATCAAGGTCACCTTCCAGGTACAGAGCATCATGGAGCTGTAGTCCTCAAGAGCAGAGCATCATGGGAGCTTTAGTCCTCAGAGAGCTGTAGTCCTCAGAGAGCTGTAGTCCTCAAAGAGCAGAGCATCATGGGAGCTGTAGTCCTCAGAGAGCTGTGGGTTGCAGTCGAATAGCCCAAAAATCAGCTCCTAACGTCTATCCCTTGACCTCTGTGTGAAAGGAACGGGGTTAAGGGATAGTGGATAGGAGAATTCAAAAGGACTTAGGAGAAGAGACTGCTTGAGAATCGACTGCACTTTCACTATCCGACGTGTTTATGATGTCACGAATGTGCGTATGCGCGTGTGGGGAAACTATGGAAACTACAGTTCTCTATACAGCGGACTACAACATGGATGTAGAATAAGAACGAGGGACTCCTGTAAATCATCTAGAGACTCTGCTCGTTGCTCTGTTGCTTTAGGCTTTATGAACGGGACAACAGAGAAACAGATTCTCAGGACCAAAGCTGGGATTAAATAAAAAGGAAAGTGAAACTTATGCTCGTCACCCCACTCCGGTCCACATTATACAGATGATCCCAATACGTATGATTGGATGAAAGATCTTAAATCAATACAAAGTATTGATTATAACCGTAGTCCTTAACATCTATCACTGTGGTATATCACCATTCAGACATCTTTTAAAAGTTGAACAAACCCCACAGCTCAGTAAGACTGTGAGATGTTGACTTTATTTGATCATTTCAGTAAAAACTAACGTTCATATTCTCTTTTTGATTATAATACTGATGATCGTTCAAACAAAGCACTTTGGCAACTTACGTTTGAAAAAGCTCAATAAGCACCGTAACTTTCATGATATCATTTCTTCCGTCTCATCGGTTGTTTCCGTGAACGGCCGAATGTTGTGTGACGGCAAATGCTGCGGCCGCAAGGCATTGTGGGTCAGCATTTTCTCCCTTTCGTAAAGGGAGGTCCAGTGTTTCCTAAGCTAAAGGAGGTTATAAAGGGAGGTCCAGTGTTTCCTAAGCTAAAGGAGGTTATAAAGGAGTCCAGTGTTTCCTAAGGAGGTGATAAAGGAAGTTTGAAACCTCCTTTCCTATCATCTAGAGAACCAGCTCTTATCATGGCTGCCACTGAGGAACTTCCAGGTCATTTCACTCCGTTAGGAAGGTTCCTGAGCTAAATGAGGTTATAAAGGAAGTTTGAAACCTCCTTTCCTATCATCTAGAGCACATGTGTCAAACTCAAGGCCCGGGGGCCAAATCCGGCCCGTGGTGGATTTAATTTCGGCCCGCAGGATAATGTTTAATTCCTATTAGATCTGGCCCGTCGGTATATTGCACGCACACCATCACTCTATCCTGAGGGTCTCCTCAGCTCAGAGCCTGAGCCCAAACATTGATGACCTTGCCTCCAAGATGAGATGCCAAGTATCTGAACTAGCATCACAGAGCAGCAAGCTGAGTTTAATGGATGTTTCCTTCTGCACTTTCTTTCTTGAGACAACAGGGCATGTTTGGTTTTCTCTTTGAGGGAAATAGTTTTCTTGAAGCTGTTGTTGGCCTGTGGAGAAATGTAATCATAAGAAATGACTCCGGAAAAGTTGCAGATAGAGCCATAAGAAATGAATGCAACTGATTATTTAATGTTTAATCTTGTTTTTATAGGCAATAATTTAAGCTTTGTTAGTTCCAGGTTTAATTTGTGCAATAAGTTCATTTCAATACGTTTTGCAATAAACATTGAACCAGTCCGGCCCTCGACTATTACCCATTTTTTAATTTTGGCCCACTGTGTATTTGAGTTTGACACCCCTGACCTAGAGAATTGGAACGGCACTTATCATGGCTGCCACTGAGGTACTTCCGGGTCATTTCACTCCGTTAGGAAGGTTCCTAAGCTAAATGGACTATTCGACTTCAGCCCTGTAGTCCTCAAAGAGCAGAGCATCATGGGAGCTGTAGTCCTCAGAGAGCTGTAGTCCTCAAAGAGCAGAGCATTATGGGAGCTGTAGTCCTCAGAGAGCTGTAGTCCTCAGAGAGCTGTAGTCCTCAAAGAGCAGAGCATCATGGGAGCTGTAGTCCTCAGAGAGCTGTAGTCCTCTGAGAGCTGTAGTCCTCAGAGAGCAGAGCATCATGGGAGCTGTAGTCCTCAGAGAGATGTAGTCCTCAGAGAGCTGTAGTCCTCAAAGAGCAGAGCATCATGGGAGCTGTAGTCCTCAGAGAGCTGTAGTCCTCTGAGAGCTGTAGTCCTCAGAGAGAGCATCATGGGAGCTGTAGTCCTCAGACAGATGTAGTCCTCAGAGAGCTGTAGTCCTCAAAGAGCAGAGCATCATGGGAGCTGTAGTCCTCAGAGAGCTGTAGTCCTCAGAGAGCTTTAGTCCTCAAAGAGCAGAGCATCATGGGAGCTGTAGTCCTCAATGAGCAGAGCATCATGGGAGCTGTAGTCCTCAGAGAGCTGTAGTCCTCAAAGAGCAGAGCATCATGGGAGCTGTAGTCCTCAGAGAGCTGTAGTCCTCAAAGAGCAGAACATCATGGGAGCTGTAGTCCTCAGAGAGTTGTAGTCCTCAGAAAGCAGGGCATCATGGGAGCTGTAGTCCTGAGTTTTGGCAGCTGCTGACATATGTCCCTCTTCCTGCAGGTGGCGCTGGCGGTGCTGCACGACAACATGGAGGCTCTGCTGTCCTGCAGCGACGAGGGGGAGGCCATGACCGTCCTGGGGAGGTGAGGGGAGATCACTGGGGGGGGGGGGAGGGGACTGTTAACACTCATTAGGCTCGTTTGAGATGAGCGAGACCGACGCAGACCTGCGCAATTGCGTCCGCCGTCTTGCTCGTGCGTTGCATGATGGGTAGTCATTTTGTCCGACTTGCTCTGGAGGCTCGCCTGCATGAGACGTTGAAATCTCGCGGGACAAAGACGCCGGGAGCCTTGAGAGCGAGGCGGAGCGGCTACGGGCTGCGGAAGCGAAATGCTTGATGGGAAACGACTCGCTGGTACATCGAGCTGAGCGCTCATTGGTGGCTTTCACCCCGTGCTGGTGAGGAAACTCTCCGATTGGCTCCGCAAAAGTTTGTTGTTGTTTAGTGTCAGTTTCACGTCGCCACTTCCATTCACATTTTTCATCATTGTTCCACAATGTTTATCATCATGAAGTTAATATCTATATATTTTATACTATACTTGCACTGCTTACCGTTTTCATACTTTATATATATTAGCATATTCATACACACTGTTCACACTGCTCACAGACTGCTGTGTGTATCTAGTGTTTTCATACACACTGCTCATACTGCTCACAGGCTGCTGTGTGTATCTAGTGTATTCATACACACTGCTCATACTGCTCACAGGCTGCTGTGTGTATCTAGTGTATTCATACACACTGCTCACACTGCTCACAGGCTGCTGTGTGTATCTAGTGTATTCATACACACTGCTCACACTGCTCACAGGCTGCTGTGTGTATCTAGTGTATTCATACACACTGTTCACACTGCTCACAGGCTGCTGTGTGTATCTAGTGTATTCATACACACTGCTCACACTGCTCACAGGCTGCTGTGTGTATCTAGTGTATTCATACACACTGCTCATACTGCTCACAGGCTGCTGTGTGTATCTAGTGTATTCATACCCCTCACTGTTTATTCATCATTCAATTCATTCTATATTGTATTCTGTAGATTGTGTACATTACTTTTCACTCTACTGCTTGTTGCACTCCTGGTTAGAAGCTAAACTGCATTTCGTTGTCTCCTGTAATCTGTGCAATATCAATAAAGTTGAATCTAATCTTGAGCAGGAACAAATGTATTTACTTAGTACATATCTGACATTAACGATTAAACACATTTGTGCATTCTTTATAAATGCAAACCGAGTCAAGCCGACTCCGAGCTGTCCGACTCCGAGCTGTCCGACTCCGAGCTGTCCGACTCCGAGCTGTCCGACTTCAGGCGAGCTTTTTGAGACCTCCCCCGCTGCAATCGGCTATTCTCGTCAACTTTCGAGGCGAGCCGCAGCTCATCTCAAACAAGCCTATTAACTGTGTGTGTGTGTGTGTGTGTGTGCGTGCGTGTGCGTGTGTGTGTGTGTGTGTGTGTGTGTGTGTGTGTGTGTGTAGGTACCTGGATAACGTTGTGAACAAACAGACTGTGGCCCCTCCCATCCCTCACCTCCACGCCCTGCTGACCAGCGGAGACGACCCCCCCCGAGAGATCGACATCTTCGACCTCATCAAGTCCTCCTACGAGGTCAGGATCCGTCTAACTCCTGCAGCGTCTCCCTCTAACTCCTGCAGAGTCTCCCTCTAACTCCTGCAGAGTCTCTCTCTAACTCCTGCAGAGTCTCCCTCTAACTCCTGCAGAGTCTCTCTCTAACTCCTGCAGAGTCTCTCTCTAACTCCTGCAGAGTCTCCCTCTAACTCCTGCAGAGTCTCCCTCTAACTCCTGCAGAGTCTCTCTCTAACTCCTGCAGCGTCTCTCTCTAACTCCTGCAGCGTCTCTCTCTAACTCCTGCAGAGTCTCTCTCTAACTCCTGCAGCGTCTCTCTCTAACTCCTGCAGAGTCTCTCTCTAATGGCCCCTACACACGGCGGCGTGCGTTGACGCTTCAACGCTTCTGCCCATTCATTTTGAATGGGGTGTCACGCTTCGCCGAACTGCATTGTGGGAGCAAAGCGTAGCTTTTCTCGCGGTGCTCGCTGCAAAAGTAGAGCAATGTTCTACTTTTGAAGCTTCGACGGAAGCGTCAGCCAATCGAATCATATGCCAGTACAAGCTCTAGCCAATCAAACCGCTGCTTGTGTGTCCGGGGCGGGAGATTCATGTGATTGGTTGTTGGTCGAGCGTCAGACATGCCCGCCGGCAAGCTTCAACGCACGCCGCCGTGTGTAGGGGCCGTAACTCCTGCAGTGTCTCTCTCTAACTCCTGCAGTGTCTCTCTCTAACTCCTGCAGTGTCTCCCTCTAACTCCTGCAGTCTCTCTCTAACTCCTGCAGAGTCTCCCTCTAACTCCTGCAATGTCTCTCTCTAACTCCTGCAGTGTCTCTCTCTAACTCCTGCAGTGTCTCTCTCTAACTCCTGCAGAGTCTCTCTCTAACTCCTGCAGATTCTCTCTCTAACTCCTGCAGAGTCTCTCTCTAACTCCTGCAGTGTCTCTCTCTAACTCCTGCAGAGTCTCTCTCTAACTCCTGCAGAGTCTCTCTCTAACTCCTGCAGTGTCTCTCTCTAACTCCTGCAGAGTCTCCCTCTAACTCCTGCAGAGTCTCTCTCTAACTCCTGCAGAGTCTCTCTCTAACTCCTGCAGTGTCTCTCTCTAACTCCTGCAGATTCTCTCTCTAACTCCTGCAGAGTCTCTCTCTAACTCCTGCAGTGTCTCTCTCTAACTCCTGCAGAGTCTCTCTCTAACTCCTGCAGAGTCTCTCTCTAACTCCTGCAGAGTCTCTCTCTAACTCATGCAGAGTCTCTCTCTAACTCCTGCAGAGTCTCTCTCTAACTCCTGCAGAGTCTCTCTCTAAGTCCTGCAGAGTCTCCCTCTAACTCCTGCAGAGTCTCTCTCTAACTCCTGCAGAGTCTCCCTCTAACTCCTGCAGAGTCTCCCTCTAACTCCTGCAGAGTCTCTCTCTAACTCCTGCAGCGTCTCCGTCTGACTCCTGGAGCTGCTCTGTCTAACTCCTGGATGTTGTTTCTTCATCTCTTGCAGAAGTTCGGCAGCCTGCGCTCTGATGTCATCGAGCAGATGAGGTTCAAGCAGAGGTTAAAGGTTATCCAGTCGCTGGAGGACACAGCCAAGAGGAGCGTGGTGAGCTAGCATGCTACAGGCTAACATGCTCACGTGGTAATGTGACACAAACTCACAGTGTGTGTGTGTGTGTGTGTGTGTTTGTGCAGGTGAGAGCGATGATGACGGAGTCTGCGTTCAGCATCGAGGAGCTGGAGGAGCTGTACTGTCTCTTTAAGGTAAACTGACTCCTCTAAGCACACTAAATAATAAAACAGCTGTTATTGGGGCTCCAGATGTTAGTGTTATTGCTCCAGATGTGACTGTACTTCCTGTGCAGGCGCAGCACATGGCCAGCTGTTATTGGGGCTCCAGCAGCGGGGCCTCTCAGCGGTTCGACCCCTCCCTCCCGTACCTGGAGCAGTACAGCATCGACCCGCTGCAGTTCTGCCAGCTGTTCCTCGGCCTCGGCCCCTGGGCCTGCGGGGGCCGCACCCCCACCCTCTCTGCTCGCCTCTTCAGGGTCCTGGACCAGAACCAGGACGGGCTGCTCAACTTCAAGGAGTTCATCACCGGATTCAGTGAGACTAACACTATACATGCAGTATATACAACATACACTATATGCACTATACACTTATACACCATACACTATATACACCATACACTATATACACCATATACACTATACACTATATACACTATACACTATATACACTATACACTATACACTATATACACCATACACTATATACACCATATACACTATACACTATATACACCATACACTATATACACCATATACACTATACACTATATACACTATATACACCATACACTATAACACTATACACTCTATGCACTATACACTATATACACTATACACTATATACACTATACACTATATACACTATACACTATATACACTATACACTATATACACCATACACTATATACACCATATACACTATACACTATATACACTATACACTATATACACCATATACACTATACACTATACACTATATACACCATACACTATATACACCATATACACTATACACTATATACACTATACACTATATACACTATACACTATATACACCATACACTATATACACCATATACACTATAACACTATACACTCTATGCACTATACACTATATACACCATACACTATATACACCATATACACTATAACACTATAACACTATATACACTGTACACTATATACACCATACACTATTTACACCATACACTATAACACTGTATACACCATACACTATATACACTATATACACCATACACCATACACTATATACTATATACACCATACACTATACACTATATACACCATATACTATATACACTATATACACTATACACCATACACTATATACACTATACACTATATACACCATACACTATAACACTATATACACTATACGCTATATACACCATACACTATATACACTATATACACCATACACTATATACACTATATACACCATACACCATACACTATATACTATATACACCATACACTATACACTATATACACCATATACTATATACACTATATACACTATACACCATACACTATATACACTATACACTATATACACTATACACTATATACACCATACACTATATACACTATACACTATATACACTATACACTATATACACTATACACCATACACTATACACTATACACTATATACACTAACACTATATACACTATACACCATACACTATACACCATACACTATATACACTATACACTATATACACTATACACTATATACACTATACACCATACACTATATACTATATACACCATACACTATATACTACATACACCATACACTATATACACCATATACTATATACACTATATACACTATACACCATACACTATATACACTATACACTCTATACACTATATACACCATACACTATATACACTATACACTATATACACTATACATTATATACACTATACACTATACACTATATACACCATACACTATACACTATATACACTATACACCATACACTATACACTATATACACCATACACTATATACACTATACACCATACACTATACACTATATACACCATACACTATACACTATATACACTATACACTATATACACCATACACTATATACACTATACACTATATACACTATACACTATATACACTATACACTATATACACCATACACTATATACACTATACACTATACACCAGGGGTGCCCATTACGTCGATCGCGATCGACCGGTCGATCGCGAAGGTAGTGTGGGTAGATCGCATGGCATTGAAAAAAAAAAAAGGAAGAAAAAAAAATTTTAATTTTTTTTTTTTAATTTTTTTTTTTTTTTAAAGTTAGCCTATCATCCATCCTTACTATGGCATTTGCCACTTGATTGACGTACAGGTAAGCCAGTCTGAGTTGTATTGTGCCATACGGGTTCATGCAGTTATGAGGGGCCTCACCTCTTCATCTGAAGCGCAAATGCCACAGTTTATCCGCCGTTTACTCCACTAGCACCCCCCCCCCCCCCCCCCCCCCTCCTGCGCTCGCGACACAGATTGGGCAGGGGCGGCCCTGTAGGTAGATCTTTTGGGCTTGGTCATTTTAAAAGTAGCTCCCAAGCTGAAAAAGTGTGGGCACCCCTGCTATACACCATACACTATATACTATATACACCATACACTATATACTATATACACCATACACTATATACACCATATACTATATACACTATATACACTATACACCATACACTATATACACTATACACTATATACACCATACACTATATACACTATACACTATATACACTATACACTATATACACTATACACTATACACTATATACACCATACACTATACACTATATACACCATACACTATATACACTATACACTATATACACTATACACTATATACACTATACACTATATACACTATACACTATATACTATATACACCATACACCATATACTATATACACTATATACACTATACACCATACACTATATACACTATACACTATATACACCATACACTATATACACTATACACTATATACACTATACACTATATACACTATACACTATACACTATATACACCATACACTATACACTATATACACCATACACTGTATACACTATACACTATATACACTATACACTATATACACTATACACTATATACACTATACACTATATACTATATACACCATACACTATATACTATATACACTATATACACTATACACTATACACTATATACACTATACACTATACACTATATACACCATACACTATATACACTATACACTATATACACTATACACTATATACACTATACACTATATACACTATACACTATATACTATATACACCATACACTATATACTATATACACTATATACACTATACACTATATACACTATACACTATATACTATATACACCATACATTATATACACTATATACACTATACACTATATACACTATACACTATATACACCATACACTATATACACTATACACTATATACACTATACACTATACACTATATACACCATACACTATATACACTATACACTATATACACTATACACCATACACTATATACACCATATACTATATACACTATATACACTATACACCATACACTATATACACTATACACTATATACACCATACACTATATACACCATACACTATATACACTATACACTATATACACTATACACTATACACACCATACACTATATACACTATACACTATACACTATATACACCATACACTATACACTATATACACCATACACTATACACTATACACTATATACACCATACACTATATACACTATACACTATACACTATATACACCATACACTATACACTATATACACCATACACCATACACTATACACTATATACACCATACACTATACACTATACACTATATACACCATACACTATATACACTATACACTATACACTATATACACCATACACTATACACTATATACACCATACACTATACACTATATACACCATACACTATATACACCATACACTATATACACTATACACTATACACTATATACACTATATACACCACACACCATACACTATACACTATATACACCATACACTATACACTATATACACCATACACTATATACACTATACACTATAACACTATATACACTATAACACTATATACACCATACACTATAACACTATATACACTATACACTATACACACCATACACTATAACACTATATACACTATACACTATACACACCATACACTATAACACTATATACACTATACACACTATATACACTATAACACTATATACACTATACACTATAACACTATATACACTATATACTATATACACTATATACACTATAACACTATATACACTATAACACTATATACACCATACACTATAACACTATATACACTATACACTATACACACCATACACTATAACACTATATACACTATACACACTATATACACTATACACTATACACACCATACACTATAACACTATATACACTATACACACTATATACACTATAACACTATATACACTATATACACTATAACACTATATACACTATACACTATAACACTATATACACTATACACTATAACACTATATACACTATATACTATATACACTATATACACTATAACACTATATACACTATACACTATAACACTATATACACTATACACTATAACACTATATACACTATACACTATAACACTATATACACTATATACTATATACACTATATACACTATAACACTATATACACTATAACACTATATACACCATACACTATAACACTATATACACTATACACTATACACACCATACACTATAACACTATATACACTATAACACTATATACACTATACACTATACACACCATACACTATAACACTATATACACTATACACACTATATACACTATAACACTATATACACTATACACTATAACACTATATACACTATATACTATATACACTATATACACTATAACACTATATACACTATACACTATAACACTATATACACTATAACACTATATACACCATACACTATAACACTATATACACTATACACACTATATACACTATAACACTATACACACTATATACACTATAACACTATATACACTATACACTATAACACTATATACACTATAACACTATATACACCATACACTATAACACTATATACACTATATACTATATACACTATACACTATAACACTATATACACACTATATACACTATACACACCATACACTATATACACTATAACACTATATACACTATAACACTATATACACTATACACAATAACACTATATACACTATACACTATATACACCATACACTATATATACCATACACTATATACACTATACACCATACACTATATACTATATACACCATACACTATATACTATATACACCATACACTATATACACCATACACTATATACACCATACACTATATACACCATACACTATATACTATATACACTATAACACTATATACACACTATATACACTATACACACCATACACTATAACACTAT
Organism: Dissostichus eleginoides; assembly: GCA_031216635.1. Classification (NCBI taxonomy): domain Eukaryota; kingdom Metazoa; phylum Chordata; class Actinopteri; order Perciformes; family Nototheniidae; genus Dissostichus; species Dissostichus eleginoides. The sequence continues at coordinate 593,939 of CM062271.1, read as the reverse complement.
ATACACTATATACACTATAACACTATATACACTATACACAATAACACTATATACACTATACACTATATACACCATACACTATAACACTATATACACTATACACACCATACACTATAACACTATATACACTATAACACTATATACACTATACACTATATACACCATACACTATAACACTATATACACTATATACTATATACACTATACACTATAACACTATATACACACTATATACACTATACACACCATACACTATAACACTATATACACTATAACACTATATACACTATACACTATAACACTATATACACTATAACACTATATACACTATAACACTATATACACTATAACACTATATACACTATACACTATATACACCATACACTATAACACTATATACACTATATACACTATAACACTATATACACTATATACACCATACACTATAACACTATATACACTATACACTATATACACCATACACTATAACACTATATACACTATACACTATATACACCATACACTATAACACTATATACACTATATACTATATACACTATAACACTATATACACACTATATACACTATACACACCATACACTATAACACTATATACACTATAACACTATATACACTATACACAATAACACTATATACACTATACACTATATACACTATACACACTATATACACTATAACACTATATACACTATACACTATATACACCATACACTATAACACTATATACACTATAACACTATATACACTATATACACTATACACACCATACACTATAACACTATATACACCATACAGTATAACACTATATACACTATAACACTATATACACTATATACACTATATACACTATATACACCATACACTATAACACTATATACACTATAACACTATATACACTATAACACTATATACACTATACACACCATACACTATAACACTATATACACTATAACACTATATACACTATATACACTATACACACCATACACTATAACACTATATACACTATAACACTATATACACTATAACACTATATACACTATACACTATAACACTATATACACTATATACTATATACACCATACACTATAACACTATATACACACTATATACACTATACACACCATACACTATAACACTATATACACTATAAGACTATATACACTATACACTATATACACCATACACTATAACACTATATACACTATACACTATACACACTATATACACTATAACACTATATACACTATACACTATATACACCATACACAATAACACTATATACACTATATACACTATATACACCATACAGTATAACACTATATACACTATACACTATAACACTATATACACTATATACACCATACACTATAACACTATATACACTATACACTATATACACCATACACTATAACACTATATACACTATATACACTATATACACCATACACAATAACACTATATACACCATACACTATAACACTATATACACCATACACACCATACACTATATACACCATATACACTATATACACCATACACTATATACACCATATAAACTATATACACCATACACTATATACACCATATACACTATATACACCATACACCATATACACTATATACACCATACACAATATACACCATACACCATATACACTATATACACCATACACACCATACACTATATACACCATACACTATATACACCATATAAACTATATACACCATACACTATATACACCATACACTATACACACCATACACTATATACACCATACACTATATACACCATATAAACTATATACACCATACACTATATACACCATACACTATATACACCATACACTATATACACCAGTGACCACCAACTGGCGGCCCGCGGCCACATCCGGCCCGCCAGACATTCTCATCCGGCCCGCACGACGGGGGTGACTGTGGCGTTGGCGGAGTGGTTAGTGCGTTCGCCCCCCACTCATTTTTTTTTTTACAACGTCTCGTGAGTAATGTGCAGTACCGGAGTCCAACAGAGAGGCAGCAGCTGCGGGACAGTAGACTGCGTACTGCGAAACCTTCCCTGCCCTGAAGAAGAAGTGATCCTTCGTTGTGAAGAGTCTGCTTTATGCGCTCCGCAGCACAGCAGTAGCCCCCCTTTGACAGAGTCCAACAGAGAGGCAGTGGCGTTTTCTCCTGGAGGCCAAGGGAAGCCAGGCTTCCCCTGTTTTTTCGGATTGTAGTTATAATTTTAATAAATAAATAAAAACACTTTGTTTAGTTTCGGTAATTCTTCTTTGCTGTGTGTTGCTGCCGGCCCATCTCTCCCCCATTCCCATTGAGTATTTTACAAAGAGGGAAACAGCGCCCCTATAGATGTTATGGTGAAACAGGAGATTGCACTCGCTGTTGCGAGAGGAGGCCAGCCGAAATCGGCTTCCCTTGGTGAAGAAAAATGGAGGGATTGACCAATCAGTCACTGCACCACTCTCACCGCCGTTAGAAAGTAGCAAGCAACTGAAGCAAGTGCAATTATGGAGGGTGGAGATTTGGAGTATTTAATCAAAAATAATTGTACGAAACTTCCGCTACAGCAGCAACTGAAATTAAATCTGATGACAGGCCAATGCCCAAACTGGAGCTGAGTACAGCGAGGAAAAAAGGAGCGAATCGGACGTAAAACGTAATGCTCTCCTGATTTAGTTTGTGAATTAATGCTTATTAGAGTTTGGGCTGGAGAGTGCGTGCGGACCTGTCGGTTAGATAACAGGCGTGTGTAAGTCCTGCATCTGTATGATACAAATGTGTGTAAAATGATACCGGCCGCTGTAATCACTCATCTGGTTACGTTATTACATTGACCACCACACACACACCCCACCCCCCCGACCCAAAAAAAGGACGTATTATTGGCTTCCCCTATTTTTTTCCCCATGCCACACTACTGCAGAGAGGCAGGAGCTGCCGGACAGTAGCCTAGAAGTGATCCTTCGTTAGCGTGAAGAGTCTGCTAAGCTTTATGCGCTCCGCAGTACCTGAGCGTGCTCCACTAGCACCCCCCGGTCAACAACTTTCTCCCAAAATTCTGGGCTATATAAAAATCGCTGGCCCGCGAAAGTGTCTATTGGATACATTTTGGCCCTTGTACAAATGTAGTTGGTGATCCCTGATATACACCATACACTATATACACTATATACACCATATACACTATATACACCATATACACCATATACACTATATACACCATACACTATATACACTATATACACCATACACTATATACACTATATACACCATACACACTATACACTATATACACCATACACTATATACACCATACACTATATACACTATATACACCATATACACTATATACACCATATACACCATATACACTATATACACCATACACTATATACACTATATACACCATACACTATATACACTATATACACCATACACTATATACACTATATACACCATACACTATATACACTATATACACCATACACACTATACACCATATACACCATACACTATATACACCATACACCAGGGGTCGGCAACCTTTTTGATATGAAGTGCCATTCAAAAAAAATTATTTTATCAGCATGCCGACGATCGTGAATTATCAACGGGGGGGGGGGTGTAGAGCTCGACGCTCGTGAATTATCAACGGGGGGGGGTGAGCTCGATGCTCGTGAATTATCAACGGGGGGGGGGTGTAGAGCTCGACGCTCGTGAATTATCAACGGGGGGGGGTGTAGAGCTCGACGCTCGTGAATTATCAACGGGGGGGGGTAGAGCTCGATGCTCGTGAATTATCAACGGGGGGGGGGTAAAGAGCTCGACGCTCGTGAATTATCAACGGGGGGGGGGGGGTAAAGAGCTCGACGCTCGTGAACTCTCAACAGGAGGGCGGGGGGAGCCTCGCTGCGGGGAAGCAGTGTGTGGACCTGTCAGCGCAACTAATGCTGCATTCACACCGGACGCGATGCGAATATTCGCTTCGCTCTAATCGCTCTTATCGCATTGCTCTAAACGCTCGAGTTTCACCGCGGCTGTCAGCTGTGTTTACTCGAATCATTCAAACAAGACGCGCTGGCTCGGGGGCTACAACTACAACAACCTGAACACATGTGACCGTGATTAAATTGTAATACACGTTTCTAAATGATGCCGAAGTCACAACATACTGATACCGGTTAGTAAAAACCATGAATTAATGCTTTGACAAGTCTGCAGACAGACGGCAGGAGAAAACCTTTTAAAATGCGTGTTTTCTGAATGGAGATCGGATCGACCAGGCTAAGCTAACGCAGTATATGCTCCGTCCACACACAACAACGGCCTACAGACATAAATAAACCAGCGACTGTATTCTCCATGACACAGACCGGCTGTGGTTTGGACTTGTTTAACTTTTGTCCAGTTTCTGAACAGATATGAGGAGCTGTGAGCTCTGAGTGCTAACAGCTAACAGCTGATGTTTTCTGGGTGAACGTCAGTGACGGCAGGCTGAGATCCTCACCGCTGATTGGCTACCCCAAGATCGCGTCACGCGAATATGACGCTCGAGTTGAAAAAATTGAACTCGAGCGTTTATCGCGGCCCCTTTCAATCGCCTCAATCGCGCCGCGGAATTCGCGCCCAACGCTTCATGCTCGCCATCGGAGGCAAATTCGCATCTGTCCGCGTCTCTGCATTGACTTTACATGTAATCGCGCCGCCCCCAAACATCGCATCGCGTCCGGTGTGAACGCAGCATTACATTAGGGATGCTCCGATCGAATGGGCGGGGCCTATGGGGATCTTCCATTTAAAGTGAGTTTAAAACTCAGTTAATGCTCATTCCCTGGAGCTTCCACAAACAACAATAATATTATTATTACATTCAGATGAAGTACATTATTCAAGTTTACATTCACTTTGGAGAATAACACGGGAGAGATGAGCGGAAGAGCTCTCTTTTCCTCTCTCTCTCTCTCCCTCTCTCTCTCTCTCTCCCTCTCTCTCTCTCTCTCTCCTGACAGCCGGTCCCTATCCGTGTCATGCTGCTTACTGATCCAGTAATGAGTGACCCGACAGTGAAGAATAAATATATGTATAACTAGTGTAGCTTGTTCCAGAGGTAGATCAAATAGCTAAGTGTGTTAGGTCTAACTCTAAGTGTGTTAGGTCTAGCTCTTAGTGTGTTAGGTCTAACTCTAAGTCAGTTAGGTCTAACTCTTAGTGTGTTAGGTCTAACTCTTAGTGTGTTAGTGTGTTAGGTCTAACTCTAAGTGTGTTAGGTCTAGCTCTTAGTGTGTTAGGTCTAGCTCTTAGTGTGTTAGGTCTAACTCTAAGTGTGTTAGGTCTAGCTCTTAGTGTGTTAGGTCTAGCTCTTAGTGTGTTAGGTCTAGCTCTTAGTGTGTTAGGTCTAGCTCTTAGTGTGTTAGGTCTAGCTCTTAGTCTGTTAGGTCTAACTCTTAGTGTGTTAGGTCTAACTCTAAGTGTGTTAGGTCTAACTCTTAGTGTGTTAGGTCTAACTCTTAGTGTGTTAGGTCTAACTCTTAGTGTGTTAGGTCTAACTCTAAGTGTGTTAGGTCTAACTCTTAGTGTGTTAGGTCTAACTCTTAGTGTGTTAGGTCTAACTCTAAGTGTGTTAGGTCTAACTCTTAGTGTGCTAGGTCTAACTCTTAGTGTGTTAGGTCTAACTCTAAGTGTGTTAGGTCTAACTCTTAGTGTGTTAGGTCTAACTCTTAGTGTGTTAGGTCTAACTCTTAGTGTGTCGCTCCGCTCACCGGTCCGTCACAGCGGGTGGAGCTGCAGGAGTTCTGCTTCACACACGTTGCATACCGCTATTTTACTGTCATTTTCGGACACCTTGAAAAACTGCCAGACCGGTGAAGCCATGTTGGCGAGCTTGTTTTGCCGCGCACAGAGAAAAGTTTCATGTATTTTACGTCATGTGATCGGCTCTCCTGATCGGCCTTTATAGAGAGCACCAATTGATCTGCAGAGAGTGAGTATCGGCCGATATCGATCGGCGGCCGATCGATTGGAGCATCCCTAACTTACATGATGCCGAATTTAACAAACACATTTAAATAATTGGTTTAAACTGCATAATAATAAGGACGATCGTCCGTTCTGTGATTCTCCAGAACACATGGCCAGTCCGCCCTGTGTAGCATGTTATTTAGATGAGAGATGAGCAGATCGCCACTGGGCTTTCAACTAAACACAGCCACGCAAAAACTGCGCATTTGTACAGCTCCTTATGGGTACTGCAGTTTGTGAAGGGCTTTCCTCTGCGGTGAAACGATCAGCACTGCACCACGCAGGAAAGCAGCAGAAAGTCTATCTGATTGGTTGCATTTCTTTTCTAACACAAAACCACTGAAATGCGTAGTGCATGGTCCGTGAAGGACACTGTAATATTACAGATCAACAACACAGATACGATTCTCTTTATTCATTTTATTACATTTTATTTATATAATTAAATCGATGTTTTATCTGAGTGTTTCAGGGTATTCTCTGAATACCTTGAAGGCTCTGATGGTTCACCACTGCTATATACACTATATACATCTCATTAAACCTTTTTTTAAAGCATACTTTAGTTCTGTGAAGGGATATAAGGGATGCACTGTACTTCACTTTCATTAATAATGGATGCTGAAAAGCGTATATATATATATATATATATATATATATATATATATATACAGCACGATTTTTGTTGAATAGATTTGAGTGGTTCAAATTTCGGGTCGCGATCTATTGACAAAGGAAAAAGTGGGTCCCGAGGCCGGACCAGCTGAGAACCACTGCACTAGACGCCTTAAACAGACGTTTTTTTACTCGTTTTCTTCCTTTATTTGACTCACAGCTGAAGAGTTGCTTGGCCTCGATGGTTTGGATGATGTTATGTGATGGGTTTGCTTTTACACATGCAACAAAGAAAAGAGGCAAAACTCAAAGAAAATAACAAACAACTTAGGTATTCTTTCTGTCTTGATAAGGCTTATATAACTTCACTTAAAGGGTGTGTGTGTGTGTGTGTGTGTGTGTGTGTGTGTGTGTGCAGGTGTAACAGGTGTGTGTGTGCAGGTGTTACAGGTGTGTGTGTGTGTGCAGGTGTTACAGGTGTGTGTGTGCAAGTGTAACAGGTGTGTGTGTGTTTGTGTGCAGGTGTAACAGGTGTGTGTGTGCAGGTGTTACAGGTGTGTGTGTGCAGATGTAACAGGTGTGTGTGTGTGTGTGTGCAGGTGTTACATGTGTTACAGGTGTGTGTGTGTGCAGGTGTAACAGGTGTGCGTGTGTGTGTGTGTGTGCAGGTGTAACAGGTGTGTGTGTGCAGGTGTTACAGGTGTGTGTGTGCAGATGTAACAGGTGTGTGTGCAGGTGTTACATGTGTTACAGGTGTGTGTGTGCAGGTGTAACAGGTGTGTGTGTGTGTGTGTGTGTGTGTGTGTGTGTGTGTGTGTGTGTGCAGGTGGGATGTATCACGGGGAAATGACGGAGAAACTCAAACTGCTCTACAAGCTGCACCTGCCTCCAGGTAACACTTTGTTGTTTACCTGTAGTTCACATGATGTTTACCTGCTGTTTACCTGTTGTTTACGTGTTGTTGTTTACCAGTGCCCTGTACTACGAAGCCAGTTCAACTAGTTATCTTAACTAACCCTAACAAAGAGATCTCGCTAAGCGGTCCTACGACGCTGGTTATCAACTCGGTAACTCAAGCCAGGGTTTCTCTGTCCGGCTGAGTGCGCGTTCACATGAAAGGGGCGGGGCTAGCAACATTTGACCAATCACAAACATGGAGAAGCGCACTGACAGCGCAGCGCTTCATACTTCCTGAATTAAAAGTGAACTATAATATTAGACAAATATGAAGAAGTTAAACTTTAAACATCCATGACTTAAACACTTGATCCCGGATCAAAGCCACATAGCTGCACCTGAAGGTGAATACAGCTGGTACCAGAACAAGTGTTTGAATGCGTCCATTAACAGGTTCATGATATCACCGCCCCGTCTAAGACACGATCTGACTTTCATTACATTTGACTCGAGTGTTTCCTCAACTTAATGTGTTGCTATAAATAATCCTTCTGCAGACAGTATGTGTATGTATAACCTGCTCCGGAGCAGGTTATGTGTTCAGCATAAGTTACCATGGAGATCTACCCCGGTAAGAAGTGAACCAGAGTCGTAGGACCGGAAACCCAGAGTTAACCTGAAGTTACCTCTCTAACTCAGAGTTAACCTGAAGTTACCTCTCTAACTCAGAGTTAACCCTGAAGTTACCTCTCTAACCCAGAGTTAACCTGAAGTTACCTCTCCAACCCAGAGTTAACCTGAAGTTACCTCTCTAACTCAGAGTTAACCTGAAGTTACCTCTCCAACCCAGAGTTAACCTGAAGTTACCTCTCTAACCCAGAGTTAACCTGAAGTTACCTCTCTAACCCAGAGTTAACCTGAAGTTACCTCTCTAACTCAGAGTTAACCTGAAGTTACCTCTCTAACCCAGAGTTAACCTGAAGTTACCTCTCTAACTCAGAGTTAACCTGAAGTTACCTCTCTAACCAGAGTTAACCTGAAGTTACCTCTCTAACCCAGAGTTAACCTGAAGTTACCTCTCTAACCAGAGTTAACCCTGAAGTTACCTCTCTAACCCAGAGTTAACCTGAAGTTACCTCTCTAACCCAGAGTTAACCTGAAGTTACCTCTCTAACCCAGAGTTAACCTGAAGTTACCTCTCTAACTCAGAGTTAACCCTGAAGTTACCTCTCTAACTCAGAGTTAACCCTGAAGTTACCTCTCTAACTCAGAGTTAACCTGAAGTTACCTCTCTAACCCAGAGTTAACCTGAAGTTACCTCTCTAACCCAGAGTTAACCCTGAAGTTACCTCTCTAACTCAGAGTTAACCCTGGAGTTACCTCTCTAACTCAGAGTTAACCCTGAAGTTACCTCTCTAACTCAGAGTTAACCTGAAGTTACCTCTCTAACTCAGAGTTAACCTGAAGTTACCTCTCTAACCCAGAGTTAACCTGAAGTTACCCTCTAACCCAGAGTTAACCCTGAAGTTACTCTCTAACTCAGAGTTAACCTGAAGTTACCTCTCTAACCCAGAGTTAACCCTGAAGTTACCTCTCTAACCAGAGTTAACCCTGAAGTTACCTCTCTAACCCAGAGTTAACCTGAAGTTACCTCTCTAACCCAGAGTTAACCTGAAGTTACCTCTCTAACTCAGAGTTAACCTGAAGTTACCTCTCTAACCCAGAGTTAACCCTGAAGTTACCTCTCTAACTCAGAGTTAACCTGAAGTTACCTCTCTAACCCAGAGTTAACCCTGAAGTTACCTCTCTAACTCAGAGTTAACCCTGAAGTTACCTCTCTAACCCAGAGTTAACCCTGAAGTTACCTCTCTAACCCAGAGTTAACCCTGAAGTTACCTCTCTAACTCAGAGTTAACCTGAAGTTACCTCTCTAACCCAGAGTTAACCTGAAGTTACCTCTCTAACCCAGAGTTAACCCTGAAGTTACTCTCTAACCCAGTTAACCCTGAAGTTACCTCTCTAACCAGAGTTAACCCTGAAGTTACCTCTCTAACCCAGAGTTAACCGAAGTTACCTCTCTAACCCAGAGTTAACCCTGAAGTTACCTCTCTAACCCAGAGTTAACCCTGAAGTTACCTCTCTAACCCAGAGTTAACCTGAAGTTACCTCTCTAACCCAGAGTTAACCTGAAGTTACCTCTCTAACCAGAGTTAACCTGAAGTTACCTCTCTAACCCAGAGTTAACCTGAAGTTACCTCTTAACCCAGAGTTAACCTGAAGTTACCTCTCTAACCCAGAGTTAACCTGAAGTTACCTCTCTAACCAGAGTTAACCCTGAAGTTACCTCTCTAACCCAGAGTTAACCTGAAGTTACCTCTCTAACCAGAGTTAACCTGAAGTTACCTCTCTAACCCAGAGTTAACCTGAAGTTACCTCTCTAACCAGAGTTAACCTGAAGTTACCTCTCTAACCCAGAGTTAACCTGAAGTTACCTCTCTAACCAGAGTTAACCCTGAAGTTACCTCTCTAACCCAGAGTTAACCTGAAGTTACCTCTCTAACCAGAGTTAACCTGAAGTTACCTCTCTAACTCAGAGTTAACCTGAAGTTACCTCTCTAACCCAGAGTTAACCTGAAGTTACCTCTCTAACTCAGAGTTAACCTGAAGTTACCTCTCTAACCCAGAGTTAACCTGAAGTTACCTCTCTAACTCAGAGTTAACCTGAAGTTACCTCTCTAACCCAGAGTTAACCTGAAGTTACCTCTCTAACAGAGTTAACCTGAAGTTACCTCTCTAACCAGAGTTAACCTGAAGTTACCTCTCTAACCCAGAGTTAACCTGAAGTTACCTCTCTAACTCAGAGTTAACCTGAAGTTACCTCTCTAACCCAGAGTTAACCTGAAGTTACCTCTCTAACTCAGAGTTAACCTGAAGTTACCTCTCTAACCAGAGTTAACCTGAAGTTACCTCTCTAACCAGAGTTAACCTGAAGTTACCTCTCTAACCAGAGTTAACCTGAAGTTACCTCTCTAACCCAGAGTTAACCTGAAGTTACCTCTCTAACTCAGAGTTAACCTGAAGTTACCTCTCTAACCAGAGTTAACCTGAAGTTACCTCTCTAACT
>CM062271.1:576777-582243 GCA_031216635.1 Dissostichus eleginoides | reverse complement strand
ACACCATACAACATATACACATACACTATATACACTATACACTATATACACCATACACTATATATACCATACACTATACACTATATACACTATACACCATACACTATATACACTATATACTATATACACCATACACTATATACTATATACACCATACACTATATACACCATACACTATATACACCATACACTATATACTATATACACCATACACTATATACACCATACACTATATACACCATATACTATATACACCATACACTATATACACCATACACTATATACACCATATACTATATACACCATACACTATATACACCATACACTATATACACCATACACTATATACTATATACACTATACACTATACACTATATACACCATACACTATATACACTATACACTATATACACTATACACCATACACTATATACACCATATACTATATACACTATACACCATACACTATATACACTATACACTATATACACTATACACTATATACACTATACACTATACACTATATACACCATACACTATACACTATATACACCATACACTATACACTATACACTATATACACCATACACTATATACACTATACACTATATACACCATACACTATATACACCATACACTATATACACTATACACTATATACACCATACACTATATACACTATACACTATATACACTATATACACTATACACTATATACACCATATACTATATACACTATATACACTATACACCATACACTATATACTATATACACCATACACTATATACTATATACACCATACACTATATACACCATACACTATATACACCATATACTATATACACTATATACACTATACACCATACACTATATACACTATACACTATATACACCATACACTATATACACTATACACTATATATACCATACACTATATACACCATACACTATATACACTATATACACCATACACTATATACACCATACACTATATACACCATACACTATATACTATATACACCATACACTATATACACCATATACTATATACACTATACACTATATATACCATACACTATATACACCATACACTATATACACTATATACACCATACACTATATACACCATACACTATATACACCATACACTATATACACTATATACACCATACACTATATACACCATACACTATATATACCATACACTATATACACCATACACTATACACCATATACTATATACACTATATACACTATACACCATACACTATATACACTATATACACCATACACCATACACTATATACTATATACACCGTACACTATATACACTATACACTATATACACTATATACACTATACACCATACACTATATACACCATACACTATAACACTATATACACTATACACTATACACACCATACACTATAACACTATATACACTATACACTATACACACCATACACTATAACACTATATACACTATACACTATATACACCATACACTATAACACTATATACACTATACACTATATACACCATACACTATAACACTATATACACTATAACACTATATACACTATAACACTATATACACTATACACACCATACACTATAACACTATATACACTATATACACTATAACACTATATACACTATACACACCATACACTATAACACTATATACACTATAACACTATATACACTATAACACTATATACACTATACACTATATACACCATACACTATAACACTATATACACTATACACTATATACACCATACACTATATACACCATACACTATAACACTATATACACTATAACACTATATACACTATACACACCATACACTATAACACTATATACACTATAACACTATATACACTATAACACTATATACACTATACACTATATACACCATACACTATAACACTATATACACTATACACTATATACACCATACACTATAACACTATATACACTATACACACCATACACTATAACACTATATACACTATAACACTATATACACTATATACTATATACACTATAACACTATATACACACTATATACACTATACACACTATATACACTATAACACTATATACACTATACACTATATACACCATACACTATAACACTATATACACTATATACACCATACAGTATAACACTATATACACTATAACACTATATACACTATACACACCATACACTATAACACTATATACACTATATACACCATACAGTATAACACTATATACACTATAACACTATATACACTATATACACCATACACTATAACACTATATACACTATAACACTATATACACTATAACACTATATACACTATACACACCATACACTATAACACTATATACACTATAACACTATATACACTATATACACTATATACACTATACACACCATACACTATAACACTATATACACTATAACACTATATACACTATATACACCATACAGTATAACACTATATACACTATATACACCATACAGTATAACACTATATACACTATATACACCATACAGTATAACACTATATACACTATACACACCATACACTATAACACTATACACTATACACTATATACACCATACACTATAACACTATATACACTATACACTATATACACCATTCACTATAACACTATATACACTATATACACCATACACAATAACACTATATACACCATACACTATAACACTATATACACCATACACCATATACACTATATACACCATACACTATATACACCATACACCATATACACTATATACACCATATACACTATATACACCATACACTATATACACCATATAAACTATATACACCATACACTATATACACCATATACACTATATACACCATATACACTATATACACCATACACCATATACACTATATACACCATACACTATATACACCATACACCATATACACTATATACACCATACACACCATACACTATATACACCATACACTATATACACCATACACTATATACACCATATAAACTATATACACCATACACTATATACACCATACACTATACACACCATACACTATATACACCATACACTATATACACCATATAAACTATATACACCATACACTATATACACCATATACACTATATACACCATACACTATATACACCATATACACTATATACACCATACACTATATACACCATACACTATATACACCAGTGACCACCAACTGGCGGCCCGCGGCCACATCCGGCCCGCCAGACATTCTCATCCGGCCCGCACGACGGGGGTGACTGTGGCGTTGGCGGAGTGGTTAGTGCGTTCGCCCCCCACTCATTTTTTTTTTTACAACGTCTCGTGAGTAATGTGCAGTACCGGAGTCCAACAGAGAGGCAGCAGCTGCGGGACAGTAGACTGCGTACTGCGAAACCTTCCCTGCCCTGAAGAAGAAGTGATCCTTCGTTGTGAAGAGTCTGCTTTATGCGCTCCGCAGCACAGCAGTAGCCCCCCTTTGACAGAGTCCAACAGAGAGGCTGTGGCGTTTTCTCCTGGAGGCCAAGGGAAGCCAGGCTTCCCCTGTTTTTTCGGATTGTAGTTATAATTTTAATAAATAAATAAAAACACTTTGTTTAGTTTCGGTAATTCTTCTTTGCTGTGTGCTGCTGCCGGCCCATCTCTCCCCCATTCCCATTGAGTATTTTACAAAGAGGGAAACAGCGCCCCTATAGATGTTATGGTGAAACAGGAGATTGCACTCGCTGTTGCGAGAGGAGGCCAGCCGAAATCGGCTTCCCTTGTTGAAGAAAAATGGAGGGATTGACCAATCAGACGAGGCTCACGTCATGCCCCTGCCAACCTGTGATTAGTCGGGGCCATGCCAAGGGAAGCCAGAGGCGGCTGGCTTCCCTTGCCTCACAATCCAATCAAATCGCATCAACTTAGTGGTGCAGTGACACGTCCTAAATCCCGGAAGTAAGCTGCGCTCGGGTTCCCTCGACAAAAAAGCAATGGGATTTCTCCATAGGATTTTGGAAAATAGCTGGAAATAAGGTCTGTGGAAAACGAACCTGTTAGATAAACACACGTTTTGTTCAGCTGGATAATATCCACATGTCTACCCTACTTTTATAATTTTCGAATCATAAATCTAATCGATAGATAGATAGTGTCACTGCACCACTCTCACCGCCGTTAGAAAGTAGCAAGCAACTGAAGCAAGTGCAATTATGGAGGGTGGAGATTTGGAGTATTTAATCAAAAATAATTGTAGTAAACTTCCGCTACAGCAGCAACTGAAATTAAATCTGATGACAGGCCAATGCCCAAACTGGAGCTGAGTACAGCGAGGAAAAAAGGAGCGAATCGGACGTAAAACGTTATGCTCTCCTGATTTAGTTTGTGAATTAATGCTTATTAGAGTTTGGGCTGGAGAGTGCGTGCGGACCTGTCGGTTAGATAACAGGCGTGTGTAAGTCCTGCATCTGTATGATACAAATGTGTGTAAAATGATACCGGCCGCTGTAATCACTCATCTGGTTACGTTATTACATTGACCACCACACACACACCCCAACCCCCCTGACCCAAAAAAAGGACGTATTATTGGCTTCCCCTATTTTTTTCCCCACGCCACACTACTGCAGAGAGGCAGGAGCTGCCGGACAGTAGCCTAGAAGTGATCCTTCGTTAGCGTGAAGAGTCTGCTAAGCTTTATGTGCTCCGCAGTACCTGAGCGTGCTCCACTAGCACCCCCCGGTCAACAACTTTCTCCCAAAATTCTGGGCTATATAAAAATCGCTGGCCCGCGAAAGTGTCTATTGGATACATTTTGGCCCTTGTACAAATGTAGTTGGTGATCCCTGATATACACCATACACTATATACACTATACACCATATACACTATATACACCATACACTATATACACCATATACACTATATACACTATACACTATATACACTATATACACCATACACTATATACACTATATACACCATACACTATATACACTATATACACTATATACACTATATACACTATATACACCATACACCATATACACTATATACACCATACACTATATACACTATATACACCATACACTATATACACCATACACTATATACACCATACACTATATACACTATATACACCATACACTATATACACTATATACACCATACACTATATACACTATATACACTATACACTATATACACTATATACACCATACACTATATACACTATATACACCATACACTATATACACCATACACTATATACACCATACACTATATACACCATATACACCATACACTATATACACTATATACACCATACACTATATACACCATACACTATATACACCATACACTATATACACCATATACACCATACACTATATACACTATATACACCATACACTATATACACCATACACCAGGGGTCG
>CM062271.1:569277-571777 GCA_031216635.1 Dissostichus eleginoides | reverse complement strand
CCTGAAGTTACCTCTCTAACCCAGAGTTAACCTGAAGTTACCTCTCTAACTCAGAGTTAACCTGAAGTTACCTCTCTAACTCAGAGTTAACCTGAAGTTACCTCTCTAACCCAGAGTTAACCTGAAGTTACCTCTCTAACCAGAGTTAACCCTGAAGTTACCTCTCTAACCCAGAGTTAACCTGAAGTTACCTCTCTAACCCAGAGTTAACCTGAAGTTACCTCTCTAACCCAGAGTTAACCTGAAGTTACCTCTCTAACTCAGAGTTAACCCTGAAGTTACCTCTCTAACTCAGAGTTAACCTGAAGTTACCTCTCTAACCAGAGTTAACCTGAAGTTACCTCTCTAACCCAGAGTTAACCTGAAGTTACCTCTCTAACCAGAGTTAACCTGAAGTTACCTCTCTAACTCAGAGTTAACCTGAGTTACCTCTCTAACCAGAGTTAACCCTGAAGTTACCTCTCTAACTCAGAGTTAACCTGAAGTTACCTCTCTAACTCAGAGTTAACCTGAAGTTACCTCTCTAACTCAGAGTTAACCTGAAGTTCTCTAACCAGAGTTAACCCTGAAGTTACCTCTCTAACTCAGAGTTAACCCTGAAGTTACCTCTCTAACCCAGAGTTAACCCTGAAGTTACCTCTCTAACCCAGAGTTAACCCTGAAGTTACCTCTCTAACCCAGAGTTAACCTGAAGTTACCTCTCTAACCCAGAGTTAACCTGAAGTTACCTCTCTAACCCAGAGTTAACCCTGAAGTTACCTCTCTAACCCAGAGTTAACCCTGAAGTTACCTCTCTAACCAGAGTTAACCTGAAGTTACCTCTCTAACCCAGAGTTAACCTGAAGTTACCTCTCTAACCAGAGTTAACCCTGAAGTTACCTCTCTAACTCAGAGTTAACCCTGAGTTACCTCTCTAACCCAGAGTTAACCCTGAAGTTACCTCTCTAACCAGAGTTAACCTGAAGTTACCTCTCTAACCCAGAGTTAACCTGAAGTTACCTCTCTAACCCAGAGTTAACCCTGAAGTTACCTCTCTAACCCAGAGTTAACCTGAAGTTACCTCTCTAACCCGAGTTAACCTGAAGTTACCTCTCTAACCCAGAGTTAACCCTGAAGTTACCTCTCTAACCCAGAGTTAACCTGAAGTTACCTCTCTAACCCAGAGTTAACCCTGAAGTTACCTCTCTAACCCAGAGTTAACCCTGAAGTTACCTCTCTAACCAGAGTTAACCTGAAGTTACCTCTCTAACCCAGAGTTAACCCTGAAGTTACCTCTCTAAACCCAGAGTTAACCTGAAGTTACCTCTCTAACCCAGAGTTAACCCTGAAGTTACCTCTCTAACCAGAGTTAACCTGAAGTTACCTCTCTAACCAGAGTTAACCTGAAGTTACCTCTCTAACCCAGAGTTAACCTGAAGTTACCTCTCTAACCCAGAGTTAACCTGAAGTTACCTCTCTAACCCAGAGTTAACCTGAAGTTACCTCTCTAACCAGAGTTAACCCTGAAGTTACCTCTCTAACCAGAGTTAACCTGAAGTTACCTCTCTAACCCAGAGTTAACCTGAAGTTACCTCTCTAACCCAGAGTTAAACCTGAAGTTACCTCTCTAACCCAGAGTTAACCTGAAGTTACCTCTCTAACCAGAGTTAACCCTGAAGTTACCTCTCTAACTAGAGTTAACCTGAAGTTACCTCTCTAACCCAGAGTTAACCTGAAGTTACCTCTCTAACCCGAGTTAACCTGAAGTTACCTCTCTAACCCAGAGTTAACCCTGAAGTTACCTCTCTAACCAGAGTTAACCTGAAGTTACCTCTCTAACTCAGAGTTAACCTGAAGTTACCTCTCTAACTCAGTTAACCTGAAGTTACCTCTCTAACTCAGAGTTAACCTGAAGTTACCTCTCTAACCCAGAGTTAACCCTGAAGTTACCTCTCTAACCCAGAGTTAACCTGAAGTTACCTCTCTAACCCAGAGTTAACCCTGAAGTTACCTCTCTAACTCAGAGTTAACCTGAAGTTACCTCTCTAACTCAGAGTTAACCTGAAGTTACCTCTCTAACCCAGAGTGAACCCTGAAGTTACCTCTCTAACCAGAGTTAACCTGAAGTTACCTCTCTAACCAGAGTTAACCTGAAGTTACCTCTCTAACTCAGAGTTAACCTGAAGTTACCTCTCTAACCAGAGTTAACCTGAAGTTACCTCTCTAACCCAGAGTTAACCCTGAAGTTACCTCTCTAACTCAGAGTTAACCCTGAAGTTACCTCTCTAACCCAGAGTTAACCTGAAGTTACCTCTCTAACCCAGAGTTAACCCTGAAGTTACCTCTCTAACTCAGAGTTAACCTGAAGTTACCTCTCTAACTCAGAGTTAACCTGAAGTTACCTCTCTAACCCAGAGTTAACCTGAAGTTACCTCTCTAACTCAGAGTTAACCTGAAGTTACCTCTCTAACCCAGAGTTAACCCTGAAGTTACCTCTCTAACTCAGAGTTAACCCTGAAGT
>CM062271.1:561777-564277 GCA_031216635.1 Dissostichus eleginoides | reverse complement strand
GTCCATTACTTTGAGAGGAAGAGAGACATCCGGAGCAAGATGGCTGCCTGCAAGGCCCAGAGAGCCGTGGAGCGCCAGACAAGCTCCGCCTCCGAGCATGACCTCACACACCTGTCCGCCTGACAAGCTCCGCCTGCGAGCATGACCTCACACAGCTGTCCCCCTGACAAGCTCCGCCTCCGAGCATGACCTCACACACCTGTCCCCCTGACAAGCTCCGCCTGCGAGCATGACCTCACACACCTTTCCCCCTGACAAGCTCCGCCTCCGAGCATGACCTCCCACACCTGTCCCCCTGACAAGCTCCGCCTACGAGCATGACCTCACACAGCTGTCCCCCTGACAAGCTCCGCCTCCGAACATGACCTCACACACCTGTCCCCCTGACAAGCTCCGCCTACGAGCATGACCTCACACAGCTGTCCCCCTGACAAGCTCCGCCTCCGAACATGACCTCACACAGCTATCCCCCTGACAAGCTCCGCCTCCGACACGACCTACACACCTGTGCCCCTCACAGGCTCCGCCTCCTCACACGACCTTAACCCTTCTCACCTGTCTCACCTATACAGTATTATCAGAATGATTCCAGATGTGCTTCGTTATAAAACCGCAGCTCCTCTGAAAGCTTTATATATTAATCATAACCTTTGTAACACACACACACACACACACACACACACACACACACACACACACACACACACAAACACACTTTTTTATTAATCATGTCTGACCACCTGAGACTTTTATTTTGAAGTCACTGACGCCTTCGTGATGCTTGTGATGACATCACTGTTGTTTACTTCCTGTTGATGTGATGATGTCACTGTTGTTTACTTCCTGTTGACGTGATGATGTCACGGATGTTTTTAGTATGTCTTTATTCTGCTTTTACGTCCATGTCAGTTGTTGTCTAATAAACAATGAAGTGATGCCCGTCTCTTCTTCTGTGATGCTTACGTCTCTTCTTCTGTGGTGCTTACGTCTCTTCTTCTGTGGTGCTTACGTCTCTTCTTCTGTGGTGCTGACTCGTTCACAAACATGAGGGGAAACTAGTGTAATGATAATAAAGTGAAATGATAACAGAAACCAGGCGGTAAATAGTGATTGATTCTAAATTAAATCATTCTGATCATTCTGCAGAAATTCAGTCTGCAGACTACAGAGTAACTCATGAAGCCAGAGATCTGTAGTGATGGACTCAGACTCAAAGCTTCAGGCTGCAGACTACACGGTAACTCATGAAGCCAGAGATCTGTAGTGATGGACTCAGACTCAGAGCTTCAGTCTGCAGACTACAGAGTAACTCATGAAGCCAGAGATCTATAGTGATGGACTCAGACTCAGAGCTTCAGCTGCAGACTACAGAGTAACTCATGAAGCCAGAGATCTGTAGTGATGGACTCAGACTCAGAGCTTCAGGCTGCAGACTACAGAGTAACTCATGAAGCCAGAGATCTATAGTGATGGACTCAGACTCAGAGCTTCAGTCTGCAGACTACAGAGTAACTCATGAAGCCAGAGATCTGTAGTGATGGACTCAGACTCAGAGCTTCAGGCTGCAGACTACAGAGTAACTCATGAAGCCAGAGATCTGTAGTGATGGACTCAGACTCAGAGCTTCAGTCTGCAGAACAGAGTAACTCATGAAGCCAGAGATCTGTAGTGATGGACTCAGACTCAGAGCTTCAGGCTGCAGACTAAGACTACAGAGTAACTCATGAAGCCAGAGATCTGTAGTGATGGACTCAGACTCAGCTTCAGGCTGCAGACTACAGAGTAACTCATGAAGCCAGAGATCTGTAGTGATGGACTCAGACTCAGAGCTTCAGTCTGCAGACTACAGAGTAACTCATGAAGCCAGAGATCTGTAGTGATGGACTCAGACTCAGAGTTTCAGGCTGCAGACTACAGAGTAACTCATGAAGCCAGAGATCTGTAGTGATGGACTCAGAGCTTCAGTCTGCAGACTACAGACTACAGTAAACTCATGAAGCCAGAGATCTGTAGTGATGGACTCAGACTCAGAGCTTCAGTCTGCAGACTACAGAGTAACTCATGAAGCCAGAGATCTGTAGTGATGGACTCAGACTCAGAGCTTCAGTCTGCAGACTACAGAGTAACTCATGAAGCAGAGATCTGTAGTGATGGACTCAGACTCAGAGCTTCAGTCTGCAGACTACAGAGTAACTCATGAAGCTAGAGATCTGTAGTGATGGACTCAGACTCAGAGCTTCAGTCTGCAGACTACAGAGTAACTCATGAAGAGAGATCTGTAGTGATGGACTCAGACTCAGAGCTTCAGTCTGCAGACTACAGAGTAACTCATGAAGCTAGAGATCTGTAGTGATGGACTCAGACTCAGAGCTTCAGTCTTCAGACTACAGAGTAACTCATGAAGCAGAGATCTGTAGTGATGGACTCAGACTCAGAGCTGGCTGCAGACTACAGAGTAACTCATGAAGCCAGAGAACTGTAGTGATGGACTCAGACTCAG